>QNGE01004274.1:0-13229 GCA_008508345.1 Paragonimus westermani
ATATATATATCTGCTTGTTGTGTTGCTGGTGTTCCTGTGGCTGGTTTACTAATGATGAGCTTGAATGAGCCTCACTTGTGACGGTCAGTGGATGTCATGCATATGTAATCGACAAGAGACAAGCGGACACTAACTTACTCAAATTCATAGTAGCTGTAACAAACGCTTGAAGACTTTTCGACAGACGATGGAGTTGCATTGCTCGACACAAGAAAAGTAACAGAAAGCAAGGTTGCCTAAAATCCGAAACGAGTGCCGTAAATGCCTGAGAGAACACTGAAAAGATCGAGAATAAGTCAGTAAATCGACAGACGATATGCGCAGAGTTGCCCATGGAACGCGTCAAGGGGTAGACAGCAAGCAGTTCATTGCAATGAGTTTAATTTGGGAGGCATTTTTATGACAAATTGTGTTACTGTCCGGTTTAGAGTGAGGGTGAATAGAAGTCAGGTTCTGTGCACGGACAATGTGCACACTGTGATTTAATAAACAAAGAGCATATAGCTGATATTGACCGAGCGGCTCAGAGTGATGAGACACGCGCGATGAAATGGACAAAAGTTTCAGTGTGGCTAAACGTCAGAATAGGAATGACATCTCGTTTCGTATCAATCAGTACCAGGGAGTCTCATAAGTAAATAATATTGACGCATAAATCCGTGTTTCCCCGTAGCTCGTATGCACTGGGATTCTACGGACATTCCCAGAAAAAACAACTTGATGCATCATGGCGATGGAGTGCCCATTCAGAAATGAGACTAGGGGAATGGCTGGTGAAGATCTACAAACCGCTGAGCTGTGAATTTGAAGTGCTCACCTATGCAGACCAATCAGAGGGACAGGTTCATCAGCTCATTGAATATTGAAGCATCAAACTCAAAGGTCTCATTGCTGAAAATAGTATCCTTAAAATGCGGAATGTGCATCTTTGTACATTATGAATTGTAGATGTCATCTGTAGAAGCTGTCATATGTTGACGAACACAGGGTTGACAAATGGCCATGTAACGTAATGAAATGTGTGTGTTCAACCAGTCGGACGAATCAGACAGATCCTTGAAAAAGTAAGCATACTGGAAACATAGACAAGAATCAAGTTTGGAAACTTATGAGAGGAGAGCTGATTCAAGTATCCAAACACAATCAAGGTGATGGCAATCGGCGTCGAATGAAAGGTGAACGGAAGAAAAAACCATGGTTCACGCGCCTCCTAATTGGTTCCGGTGAAAAAATTCGGTCCACGTAAATTTACAAGTGAAGAACAGAATTACCTGCGAACAAAAGTATGTTTCCGAGTTCGAGAACAGGTATTTGGTTAAACTCGTTCGTGTGGTGACCGAGATGGAACAAGATGATACTGGAAGGGTATGGTGGAGCGGGCTGTTGTACTTCTTCATCACTGACGTCGTAGGATAAGTCCGCGTTTGCGCGCAGGTCTAGTCGAACGGATTGAGAATGACCACCACAAGAGGCGAGAATGACCTTCAAAACAGAGATGAACCGGACGAACAAGAATATGAGAGAAAAACAGACAATGTCACACTTCTAATAGTACGGGGAACAAAGCAACAGAGACTATTTTAAAGTACACCTACATAGACCATTACAAAGAAAACAAATGGTGCAAAGTAGGCTACTGTTAAGAGAAGATACACTAAAAGTTCGCAACAGTTCTTCACGATATATTGATTTAAAGCACAGGCTATGAAGGATGATGATAAGATCATACGAATTACAGTTTTACTACGTACGCGCTTCAGATCAGGTAATGTCAGCGTTTCACAATGCACCAAAAATCAACTAGAATGTGCATCGAACCTCTGACCTGTACTCATCTATGGGGCCATACAGAACATTCTACACTGGATACGTGGGCACAACTCACCGGAATCCGGTAATCAACACCACCATAAAAACAGACCGTCGGTCTCCAATTATGTGGATCTGACCTGTGCGCTTTGCTGGATTACCTCTAACCTATAGTCCATTTTCCATCTGACTGGAAACACCGATTATCTGATTATTTATTACAGTTGAACTCTATTAAAATTTGAAAGCAAATACGTCTACCCAATCACAAATCGGAGTTTAGATACATTCGGTTGCTACCACCCAGGTCAACACAGACAAACAAAAAGGTCACCAGTGGCAAAAAATCCGTCCGATTCAGTGTGTTTGATTTTAAGCAAAATTTTTAGCAAATCTTATTGTTTCGAAAACACAGGACTAGAGCCCCTGAGCAACTCCAGAACTCATGTACACAGATCACCTTTCTTTAAACCCTCAGTGGAGTTCCAGTTCTCTTGTGTACTCAGTGAGCAAGTATAACGGTCTATCGATTGAGATAAACAGACACTCGCTTTTTACGGGGTGGTCGAGTTCACATGAGGTTAAACCTAACGTGCAGTCACTGGAGTTGAAACTAACGTGCATGTTCGCCCAATACCATAGTCAGACGTTTATGCGCAACAGAGGATAGGAAAGACGATTGTAATGAGAGGAGTGCAATAAGAGTATTGTAATAAGTGCTTCTCCACAAAAGGACCGCCAGCTGGGGGGAATTACCAACGTGCGAATGGTACGAGTCACGAACGCTCGTATCAGCGAGGACAAAACGTATAAACATACGTACCTCATACACTTTTGATTGTAAGTGCAATCATACAGGGTTGCATTATGAGTTGTTTATCATTGAAACATATCCGAGGGGAAATAGAAAATCCCTGAAATGTATACAAGCAATGGTGGTAATGGTACACAAACGGGCATGTTTAGATACCGCATACTACACTCGATCAGTGCTGCAGAACAGTGTGCAACTCCCAATCAACTTTATTCAATGGATCAGTCAGTATTGATTCTAATCCATCATTAGCGGTCACGATGACCAATGTCCCATATGACAAAGCCTCTGTTGACGCACGGAGTGTATAATCAAATATACGCAGGCGGAATGTTTGTTGGTGTTTGATCAACTGATTGCATGGCCACGGTTTTTCGAAGTGTAAACTATCGGACGGACGAGGCAGAAACAACAAGTTTGTTCACATTCGCGTCCAGGAAAGACAACAAGGTGTGAACAGGCCATTCACACCCTTCAAGCCATTGAACGTTAAAACTAATCCCGAAGTCATAAGGACAACATGGATCACTTCAACACAAGCACAGATACACTTGCATTATTACTAACTGATAGCTGACTGTGTGGTGAGATACCCGGGATGAATGAAGCGGTCCACAATATTGAGCGGGCTGCCTGCAACCGTGAAAACAGGCCAACTTAATCAACTCGATTGACATGAGAACTAGTGACTGAACGAGTCAGTAAGACAGTCGGAGCACAGTAGTGGAGAATTGAAACAAACACACACAGAATCAGACCTCAACCGAATTGCGGTCCCATGAGCACCGGAAATGAAGCAGCACATGGTGCCATGAATGTCTGTGACAGAACCCAACGGTCAAACATGGCAGAGGAATCCACCGGTCATCTGCGAAGATCGCTGAATCACTATCACCAGACTGAGTTACTTGTGACAGACGATGAGCTCGAATGTGAAAAGTGGCAGAACGCACAGAGATCCAGACCTGAGAGATGAAGGGGATTGACAAAAGGTGAGTCTGGAAAAAGAAGATGCAACAATGTGCAAAAAAGCCCAGCCATTAAAAAGCATTATCCAATATCCAACGCTGACGTTACTGTCGTAATAATTTAAATCTCACATTGACTAGGTATCGCCAGGTTTTCCAACATGCACAAAAGCATTCGAACTCAACCATAACAACAGTGACCGGTGACGTTAACAACGAAGCGAAACCCATCTTATGCTCAATCCAGCTGTTGCATAACAGACAACTTCGTTTGTGAGTAGTAGAGTGCGCACATTCGGGGACTGAAGGGCAAGTCTCAAAGCCAGAAAGACGAGGGACCAGAAGCGACTGTAAGAGTAATATGTACGCACTACGGGAGACGTACGACCAGGAGAAATGACAATGTATTGCTACCCAATGTACGTGGATACACGTCCGCCACGCAAATGGGTGTCCGCGTTCGTGGTCTTATGTTTTAACATAACCTGTACGAGATTTCTTGCAATTAGCAACTTCACAGGCTAAGCGTCTTTTGCGGTCACAACACATCTATGCAGATGGCCTCCGCAATCGTACCGCTTGTCCAAGTGATCAGTTCCAGGGAAATAGAAACATCAATCGAAACCGAATCGCTGTTTGAATTGCCAGTGAAAATTTCCGTCTATGGGAGATACAATCCTACCAGAATAAAGAGGTTTCAATACAAATTCGTTTGGCAGACATTGTTTTTTTACCCCGATGTTGTGGTGCTTTACCAGGTTGAGATAATACAGATGCATATGTCTAGAGAAAAGAATAACCAGGGCCATGAAATAAAGCTTAAGGGTACACGGAAGGATAGCGGACTATGGCGAATCGCATTTTCGAAACTGAAGTGTTAACTTTGTTTCAATCTGAAACAGAGAAAATCAGAAGACAGTACCTCATCCGACTGGTGAACATTAACATTTTTGGTATGTGCAACTGCATCGGTTTCTGTATAACGTCGTCAAGTTAGGTTCAAAATGACACTGAAGTACACAAGACCTCAGACCGTATCAAGATCCCGTGTATTGGTGTTGAAGTTATGACGTAGCGAACGGAATTTGAGAACGGACAGATAAATCGTATTGGCTTCCCGGTCCAATAGCCTACCCGATTCGTCTTCACAACCATCGATTGACATACTCGACAGCCTGCTCACACAAAATATAACTATAATGCTTAGTCCTTTTGGTACTAGTATCCTACAATGATTGGTGCTCCCCGACGATAGCCCGTTTCATTGTACATCATCTCTTCTTATTAGCGTATTGGCTGAAAGCAATCGTTTGCCCATCTAATCCATGAAGGTCATGCTGTAATCACACAAGTTAAAAGCCCTGGATCACGTGGATACCAAGAAACAGTGGAATAAGTAAATCTGTAATGTTCAGCGAAAATTAGAAAACTTGTGCCAAATGTGTATTTTGGATCGTTGAGACCCAGAGTAGCGCAAAAGAACTTGACAAGGGGAGCCTATGATGTTGATCATACTCTGTCAGAAAAGAGTAGGAAAGCACGACGACTGAATTCTGGAACTATGAGTGTGCAACCAGTGGATGTGTGGATAAACACAGCTTAACCCTGTTCGTCATGTTTGGAGGATGTAAGGCAATATATGCTGTTGGATCATCGACACTTTTATGAAATAGAGTCGACAAGCTTTCGAAGCTCGCTTGATTGAGCGTATCAAAGAAAGGAGTATAACAAGCAAGGATGCAACGGTGAGCAATAAACTCACTAACGCCATACAAAAAGCAGGATATATACACACACTCCGCTTTCAGTAATATTCATGCAAATTTTACGAACACAAGCGCTCCACTGATAGACATTTCCGAGTGAGAAAGAGAGGGAGAGCACGTGGTTCATACACTGGCGTCTGTATTTGACTACTACATCAGTTTTCGATCACGAACTAAAATACAGACCGACAGCCCAAATAATCAAACCGGACAAAACAAGCTAACTGGAGGAATAAACGGTAAGTGAATATCCGGAGTGAATATGGGTTATGACTTCGAGTCGTACAGCAAGACAAGACGCACAGGCAATGTAAACCTCTTCGTTTAAGTAAAAAGCGAACGTCCTTGCGATGCCACAAAAGGTAGCGAGCACTATTCCCATTAACATTTGGTAAGTAACACCACAGCTGATGAGATGATGCTACCTAGATTGGTGAGGCGATCAACAACTTCAAACGACGTGCCAGCAACAACATAGATAGGGCCATGGTCGATTCAGTCTTATAACACCTACTATTTCAAGGTTGAAGAGTGCCTTTCATAAGAGTCCCGCCATGTAAGTGGTGCAACATGGTCTGCAGGTTATCTGCAGAACAACTGGAGCAGTGTCCACCGCATAATTATTATCGGTTAGTTAACTATCGGACAGGAACTCCACCTCGAGTGCTCTCCCGAGAACAACTACTACAATGAAAGTGAACTGTGCACCAAAGATACTGAGTCTGCAAGATGGTAATATGTATGGAAAGGAAATAAGAGGAACACCACTCACACTTGATTGGATCCTCCGCATTCCCATGGACTTCTTGGCAAGTCTCTTTCAAAAAGAAACCGTGTACTCAGCTTTCACTCTTATTACAGCCTGTCAGCTGCGCATACCTTTACCACGTCCGGGATTAGAACTCTCGCCACGCTCTCATGAGGCAACCGTGTTCGTCACTGCGCCATTAACCCCATGATTAAAATATAATATAAAAAAGCCCAGCTACATTCATTTGAAAGTAAAGCCTCATCGTTCAGACGTCTCGAAGAGAGACACAGTAACGGTCTTGTTAACTCTAATCGATGACCCACGGTTAGGACTTCTCAATCAAGCTGAATACACAGGAAAATTACTGAGCGATGTTTTGATTGCTGATAATTAGTGGGGAATTTCTGGTAAGTATGGACAGAGCAGTAATCCTAAATGATCGTAGTCTCCGCATTCCGATAGACTTCTCAGTCGGCCGCTTTCGAGAAAGAAGCACTAGATTCAAGTTTCACTCTTGTTGCAGCTTCAACAATAGGAAACTCCAGTCTAGTGCTTCATTTCGGAGGTTGTTAGTTGGTAAATCTGTGAAAACACGAGGGATGCGACAGCTGAGGATAAGTCTCGATCTAAGAAAAATAAGAGAGAGTATAAACCGAAGTAAGGAGGCACACTCGAAAACGGTCTGCTAACGATCAACTGCATAGCATACGGATTGACAAGGACCGTTTTATGAGGTGTCACTATCAGGACTCTGAGTGGTTTTGAGTGACAGACTCATGAAGACACTGACCCGCGGAAAGCGCTTGCTGAGCGAACCAAGTGGCCGGTCTCCAGCAAGGAGTTTGGACCGAACAAGCTGGCTTACGTTGTCCAGCAAAATGCCATCGAGTCACGACGCACAGTGAGTCCTCGATGACTTTGGAGGCGTGTTCCCATCCTAAGGTGCAGGAATCGGTCAGTTCTGACAGGATAGGAATTTATACTGCTGCATTCAAACCGGTCGATGCAATGTGAGGTGAACTATTCTGACAACAGCGTCTTTATTAGAAGTGTAACTGACCAATCATGGCAGAGCAAGTGCAAAACCACAGTGTATGTTCACCAAGTGTATCGTGCTGGGTGCCACATCAGGAATTACACTATACTGGTCCCTTTATAACGTAGCTTAATGTATAGACTTCTTTGAAACGGGTGCTTGTTGGTTTTGCCACTAGGCCTGTCATAAGAAGAGCTTCACCGAGCAGATCAAGATGACACGAAAAACTTCAACTCAGATTCCAATGTGTCACGTGAGCAAATGAATGACTTCCTATGAAATACTCACCATATGAAAAGATGTTTTCCTTGAATGGGAACAAAAATGCTAAAATTCAAAGAATACGCATCAAGGTGGATTTCCGATGTACTGATCGAAAAACGGTGCCATCGACCCATCGTTTAATACTGACATCCAGAACTTAAATTCAAGTGACGTCAGTCTTAGCAGTGAAGAATTCAGTACACACAAATGTGTTCCTGTTGTCTCTGTATCGTGAGTGAAATGCCGTACGTAGTGGAACCATTAACCGTGATAACTTGAGTACCCATTAGCAAATAGCAATGCCTTGAAAACAGTCAACAAAAACGTCAAACCAATATTTTGGACCTCTATTCTCGGGACTGGTGTACAAGTTTAATGTATTGGCGTTCACCAAGATCGCGTTCTGTCCTGTATACCTCTCTGATTGCATTAACTAGTCCGATCCGGATCTTAATATGTCATGCGTGTCAGTGCGTCAATCACATCAAATTACGGTCAGTTTGAGCATTCCAAGTGGATAAGTGTGAAGATGCTAGCCACACGAACGTATTCGGATATGGGAAGGGGTCATAAGATTGGTGAATGTGAGCGCGCATGTGCAGGTCGCGGTAGTGAGCAACATTCAGACCGAACGGCTTGACATATGGATGAGAGGACGAGACAACAATTGCATGTACCTTTGAACTGAATTGCAACAGCACTTCCAGTGGAGTACGCAAAGGAGCTCCGAAAGAAAGACTGGCAACTAACGTCGGAGGTTGGTTGGAGACGTATAGTTCGACGATACGAAAGACAGTGATCCCTAAGGTGTACCGTAGTGGAGCCTCCAGCATGCCTGATTATTTAAATGTAGAACGTTGAAGTCGTAATGAGAGGAACTATCTGCCTACTATGGTTCTGGACAATATCATACCAGTGTGCGAGAGTATTATCTAGAATAGTTTCTATCTAGTTATGTTTTCCTCGTGTATGGCAACCGATCAAGGTACCGTCGAGTAAACATGGTCTTCGAAGTTCACTAATCTGATTCATGAATGCAGAATATCACCTATTTTGGTAACTATGATGAAAGTGTGAAATAGAGAAGAAGTGGAACACTTGTGTCGAAGACTACTCGAAATAGCTAACCATCAATCCACCACCGGAACTTACAGATAGTATGCAATCATTTCAACAAATTGGCACATTCCTCCGGAAAGTCTCTCTGGGGTATCGTGGACTGGGCTACTAAATCGAGGAAACCAGAACAACAGTGGTCTGAGTGGTACTAAGCAATCACAATTCACTAGAAAAATACCGTACTTCATCGAGAAATAATAGCGCTTATGACTTCTATGAGGCGACAAGCGTCTTGCGCTTTGATTGGCCCGTTCGTTGTTACGTTCACACGACCCTGACTTGAACAACTCGGCTGTTTAAATCCGAAATGCGTTCACATAAGTTGATTTAACCACCATTTCCTACAAACGATATCAATGCAGCGCCTGATCGTCGTTTTCGATTGGTTGGTGTCGATCGAACACAAGTTCGTATGCAACGGTTTGTGCATGAGTTTTGGTTGGCTGAACTTTCCCTAATAAGGAAACCGTCCCTGTCCAATCTCATTACATGAGGGAGACAACCTCAGAGAGCAAGTTAATTAGCAGAATTAAAAGCAGTCTTCCGTTCAAGAATACTATCTATGCTCCGCATTCTGTTCAAGCCAATGTGAGTCACCATGACGATTGTGTGACAGCATCAGGCGTATATAAGCGGTTACGGAATACTCAATGTGAACAACTCTCAATCGTCAAAACAGATCAGTTCGCCTACAAGCAATATTAGTAGGCTAAATATCCCATCAAATGAATACAGCCATGATGGTACGGAAAGCTGCTTGATGAGAACAGCATTCAAGTCGGTAAGCGAGCTTAGTTGTTTCACTTCCCACAAACCAGGCCATACAGTAAGTAGTATGCTTGCACACATACGGACTCACTTGAAGTGACCAATCGGAACGCAGATGAGCGTAGAATGGATTTTCCGTAGTCCGGACACAAGCTTCGGTAAGTCTGGAAACTGATTCAAGGCTAACCACATGAATGAGATCCCCAGATTTCAAAGAACTGGGAAAGCTTGTTTTATCGAGAACGGGAAATGACTGATAACAGAGAAAAGGGGAGTAAAGGGGGGAATGAGGAAAACGGTGAGATCAGTGAATTTCTGCAACAATGGTACGATGGTGAAAATCCATAGACTGCCCCTCATGTGGTTCTGTAAGAGTATGAATATAATGGTCTGGAGGAAAACAATGCAATCAAGTCTTCCACTCGTGCGCGAGTATATATGTGCCAGGTGAGCCACATTTCCTTCTAACAATAATCCAGTATGAGATGGAATCTCGCCTTCTCCCTTTTGTACGTTTTCCATTTGCGGACACCCCAATATCACTTTTCGACGATTCGATGTCGATTAGAAATGATGCAAGAGGGTCTCCCGATTTCCCTCGCTCGATGTCTCCTGAGTCATTCAAGGTGAACGCAATGGAGTGGGAGATGGAAGCAGAAACTCTACGGGGGCTGATGATAACACACGTTCCAAGTGAATCAGGCTAACGAACGTTCATTGTGCACAACTAAGGCATAGCTCTGGAGAGTGCGCATTATGTATAGGTTGCATCTCTTAGCCCCATCACCCTTGCAGCTAAAGTAATCAACCATAACTTGCTAACACGAGCAGAGTGCATGCTAGTGTAAAGTGAAGGGACTCCAGTCAGATGGCTCGATTTCCATTCTCCACCAAACTACATCAGTGTGATCTGTTTGTTTTGGAGAAGCAAGGCAACACAGAGGAAACGCTTTAGCTCATCCATCTTAAACACGTACCCAGTCACAGAAAGTGATACCTGGATGTTTTAAAGTGGTTATTTCTGTTTAATCTACTTCACGAATTTTCTTTGATTTCTCAACAAAATTACATTTCGTTTACGTTCCCTACCCTACACAAATGGACGTCTATAGACTGACTCCTCGTGTATCCAACATTCCATCTCCATCTCTTCATCTGCGACCTTCGTAATAGTTACTGACAGGCTTGAGCAGGTTGTGATGCACAAGCCTTCAGCTGCATGCTTCTTATCCGATTTCTTCGAGTGTGCACCAGATACGAGGTTTCGGTGTGCATACTAAACAATGAAAGATGCAACAGAAATCTCCTGTGGGGAGATACGGGCATAACCATCCCCTAACCACAGTCACTGTTACAAGAGGACAGCGGTAATACGGGTACAACCAACTGTGAATACGTATGAAATATGCAGTACGTCGAAGAAGTCACACCGGACCGGCACGCGGACAAGCCAACAACACCATATGGACCTACAGTAGCGAGCACACAACATACAGGTAGCCAGCACAATAAGCTGATGATTTGGGCGACAAGTGCCCCGAACCGCAGATCACGTGACGGCTCTGAGCTAGTCAATGAGGTATACAGATGATGAAGACGTCAGCGTTGACGAACGGTCACTGGACAAAGAAAAAGCATATCTAGTAGCGGAAATCTAACACAATACTGACGAAATGACGGGACGTTCTAAATGAAAGCACATCAAACATGAACCAAATGGCTTTGGTAGAAGTTAGATTAGCCCTCGGTTCATGACTGGAATCTAGGTTACTCAGGTGAGTGGAGGAAGCTAAAGTGAATCGGAAGAGGATTCGAGTGTTAAGTTACTCGATCCGGGAGTAGTCTTTAGCTCAATCGAGTTTGCACTTTGTGTACCAACAAACACATATTTCGTTTTTAGAGTGATACATTTGTAAACAACGATGTGATGTCATAGTTCATCTTGAGCTCTGAGACGTCTGAGTTGTAAGCAGGGTACATGAGCAGCGTCTTATGCACATTCTTATGATAACAGATTCTTTGTAGACTAAGAATTTCCTGATGCGTTAATTCAGTCTAGGACACGGTGAGCTAGCTTACTTAATGGATAATTGACTTGACAATCCATTTTCGAAAATATTAAACAAACTGTGAAGCTTAAGGATAAGAGAACAGATAGAATGTGTTGTCCTAAGTGTCTTCACATCCTTCTCATATTTTTTAGTTTTGTGGGTAACACTTTGACTCCTAATACTTGGCGTTTACCTGACTGCTTTCGTTGGTCGACCGTATTGAACTATTTTACGACACCAACTATTTGAAACAATGGTTCATTGCAGTGAAATACTATGCTTACAACACTGCTGTTCCTTTAATTGTCTGAATCACTGGTCCACGGCACGACCAGTACTTTGTCACGACCTAGCAGTTATTGAACACGACGCCTGAAACATCAGCCTGGTGCGCAAGTGATTTTCCAGTTATAGTGGTGAGTGGCAACATGCTCGCAGTTATTGGCTAGTATGGATTTATCAGTGTACGCATTTGTTTTGTACACAGTGCGATCGAGTAAAACTCACCGAACGCAATGTATGTCGCGCGTACTTTCAGGTCGCATATATATACATTGACTGTTTTATATAAACACATATAAAACAGCATAGAAGAAAAGAAACACAACTGAGCTAAGTCACAGACCTCAATTTATTGGCAGGAAGATATGCGTGTCTAAAAGCAGACTATATTAGAACATCTATGGGAAATGCGAGCAACCTACTGAGAAATTCGGCTCAAACTATATCGAGGGTGTTTCAGACACTCAATAAAAGAGAACCCGTGAATGTATCAATAAATATTTGGTGGAATGATACCTTCGTGGATACCAGCTCTACCAATTTGTAACACACCGGATGTGGGTTCAAACTATGGTCGTATTGGATTCTACTTGTAACTGATATATTCCAGCAAAACGAAGGAATTTGGTGTATACCAATCAAAAAAGGCATACGATTTTGAAATGAACTAACGAGCGAAATTGAAAAGTAATCATATGCTAAGGTGACATGTTCGTAATACAAAGAGGTACAAAAGTGCGGACAGAATACCGGAGAGGATGAATCCGATTGAGTCAGACGAATCCAAGTGGACAACGCTAGTCCGGAGTGTAAGTGGTTATCCAAATCCGAGTGCGGATTGAGATGGCTCCGTTGCGCAAGTTGGTCGAACACCGATGACAGATAGCTGGAAGAAGATAAGTCCGGCTGAAGATTCGGGGAGCAAAGAAATGCCAAGGCGATACTGTAGCGACGAAAGGAAAAATTGCACGGCTCTGCTTCTAGGCATGAAAGTGGCGGAGTGACGATATCGAATGACGGAGGCCAGCAAATATAGTGGGAGGGTACAAGTGGATCGGAGCATTTGATCCAATCAACAAGAAGCTGAATCAGTCGGGATGTAAGCTAGCGAGACAAACAGAAATGTGAAAAAGTCGCAACGTTAGCTCATCAAAATTAGTCGAGGAACTAATTGTGAAAGCATCAGAAATCTGACCAATGGAAAATGCGCGCGCACAAGCCATCGTGATCGGGGTATTAAAACATGATCGTAGCTTTAAAACCACAGCTGTGCAAAAATCAGTGAGAGCAAAACCAAAAAAGGTGCTAAGGGGAAAGCGCAAAAGGAAAATGAGAGATTTTGTATATATTTAACAAACGAAACTAATGAGCTCGGTCATTTTTTGAAGTCTAGTCTTGAAGTGTCTCCGACTAAAGTCACGATACGACAAAAAAACAAGCTTCGACCACTCAATGCACACATTGTGGTGGATTGCCAGGTCGGGGGTGCGAGTTTTCGAACGCTCGGCCGAATACCTCAACGTGGGGGGGAGTTACGTTCGAAAACCTGCCGCGATCGGATCAAGGACAACGTGCGCGACCGGATGAGTCATCGCTCGACT
>QNGE01004274.1:13400-29383 GCA_008508345.1 Paragonimus westermani
GTTAGTTTATCAACAAACATGGTCCGTCCAAGTGATACAAGCAGTCCGTATTAAGTTTTGTTCGAAGGCAGTGGGAATCACAGGGATGCTGTCTTGTGGAGGCTATCTTAACCCCATTTATAAGCTGATTACTTGCATGCGATGTTTTGGAGCTTTGATGTTGAGGATTCCATTCTGGATATATGAATTCACAAATCAAGTCACTAGCTATTGGTAAAACTGTATTGACCAGAAACTGGGTTCTTTTTATCGCAAAGATTTAGCGTTCGTATGATTGATGACAGAAACAGAAACAGTCGATAGGTAACCAGATATCGGAAATTTTACAAAGATCAGTTAAAGTGACAATATAACGAGATATGACGATAGAATGCATACAAGCTGAACAGAAAAATACTCAAAACATCATGCAACAACAATCAGATAAGACGAAAAATGGAGCGAAAAATTAACTGCATTTACCAGGAGAGTTTTGCTACGGTCCGTTTGGTCACAACGACAACGTAGAACATCGTCTTTTTGTCTGAGCAAACGTTGGATCGTTCGTAACACTTGTTCCAACTGATCAGGAGATAACTGGACAGCCAGTTGACCTCCAGAAACAGCTTCGGGTCGATTTCGTAAGCAGATGGAGCGCATTAGTTGTGTGATCGCAACGCCCACAGCTATGCATGAGGTGAGGGACCAGAGGAGGAGATAAGAGGAACCAAATAATCGTATATGCAAAACATGCGAGAGTAACATGGTCATAATCACTGAAACGAATGAGAACAGGTAAAAAGACGATAAACAATCAGTTGGCCAGGTAGGTTTGGCGAAATGAACGGGAAGTGGGACGTATTGATATAGTGCAGGTTCTCTTGACAGGCATGACACATAGTGCTAGGAGTCGCAAGGCTGCTACAGCATCAAAATAGACTTCGATTGATCATTTGCTCAGCATTGTGCAGCCTACAAGAAAAAACACTTCAACAGTGTGGGAAACATACTTCATTAAGCAGCTTACTTGAAGATAGTCAACCAGCTCAACAGAACCATACTCTAAGTACATCTGGTGGACTGAAATGGGTCCAGTTTCCCGCAGGGGAGAAACAATACGATAGTCAGGTCAGATCGAGTGTGGCTAGTGGTAACAAGGTGAAAAACTGTTTGTATCCTATCGGATCACCTAACGATTGGACCACCTGAACTGGGCCCGACACAAGAATCTAAGGCTCGTTTAGTTTATAAAGTCGAGGGCCACTGGAGTCGGATACTCGTTCTTTGGTTTCTGGATAGCCCGACGGTAGTATCACTCAGAACTAGGACTCCAACCACGCTTTCATAAGAAAATTGTCGATTTCAACCTGAAGAGGAGTCTTAGACGTGGGGTCATTGGGTGGAGTTGACGGGACAGTTACTGTCCCCTCTCGAGGAGATCGGGCAGTTCGACCATCACATATGATGATGCAGTCATGCCCAATGTGAGGTCAATGACAGTGGTCAACTGACTCATGAAAGCGTGACCGGGGTTCAAATTCTGGCAGTGGCAAGTATATGTACTATTGACGAGCTCTGACAAGAGCGAAACTCGAGTATGATATTTTTTCGAAAGAGACTGGCTGGAAACTCTGTGAGAATGCGACAGCTACGATTAGTTGTGGGTGATGCTCAATTTATATAAATAAACCAACATCCCCTACTACTCATCAGTAAAACTGCTGATTTTCTATAGCTCAGTTCGAAACGCTCATAGATACCACAATTTATCTTATACCATAATACAGTGGCGACGTAATCACCGAAGCAAGCTGTGAGCAAGGGTCACTTGATTACGCTCTGTGATAAGAACAGCCTGGATAAGACCAAAGCAATACTCAAGGGCACATGCCTATGTTGACAACTCTTATAAAGCGAAGCGCTTTACTAATTGTGTTACACTGGCACCGATCAGGTTCTATGGGAATAGAATGCCTCTTGAGATGAAACGTCATCATCTTCTCAGAGGGTGTTTTATGTCAAAGCAGAAGTATTGAAATAAACAAATAAAGAGCAGAACAAAACACACAAGCTGGTTGTAGGCTACGGACTCTGTTTTGGTAACTCTGAATCTGAAAAAGGTCAGAGTAACGCTTTTACCAAACCATTCTGACAGGCAGAACGCGCCTTAAGTCAACATGCAACGTTTGTTGTGAGAGAACAGACATCCTGAGTGAGTTTGACGAGTGTGACCATCTCTAATTTTGCGGTATTCGAATAAAATTCACAAAATCATCTAGACGAAACAGTAATACGGTGTCAGTGTATCACCGTGATTTATGAATATACAGTTTGACAACAGACGGTTATTTTGTTACGAACCTGTTTTAGTCAATTCGAAAAGTGCAAACTTGTGTTGTGATGGAACACTGGATAAAGGTAAAGATAACAGGGTGTGTTCTAGGATCGATGACAACGGAAGATTTTCGTGCAGACTGTGGTCAACTAAAGTTAAACTGTGATGTCGAGTTGGACATAAGAAACTTGAGATAAAAAAACTCATCTACATGGTGCATTACAATCATGAAATCCGAAGCTGATGACTAATCACTTTTGAACAACGATTATTATCAGCAACTCCTAGAACAGTAAGTTCAGGTACATGTTCAGGATGTATCCAGTAAGATACAGTTTCATAAAAATGCCTAGGAGTTACTTCATGAGTCAATAGACACTGTTGTCTCTCAACCACTGTTTTCCCCCCGCCGAAAGTCGGAAGGCTCAATTTCCTGTGGTCCGTTCGGAAGCATTCACCCTTCGTTACCTCACTTTTAGATACTACAATTTCACAACACTTCCTGATGCGTATACTGTTATCTTTCAAGAAGGATTTGAGAAAACTAACTGAGCCCAGTGACCACCGGCGAAGTGGTGGACAGCTGTTTCGACTTAGTTGGGTCTCACCAGTACCACGAACACCGGAAAATCAAGGCTATAACCCGTGAACAATCAGTAGACCATGGGGTTGCAGGATGATATGAGAAAAGCAAGCTAAACGGTTGAGGAAAATAGGAGACAGAGGTTTTGAACAGACACGTAAAAATCTCCGTTAGATACAACGACAAATTATGCAATACTAACATTATTGATGACTCATGGAAGAAGTCTGTTTCCAAAAACTTTACGGACAACAATCACCCACTGCTCTCTGACCTATACTCATATACTTATTTAATACTGTAATGCGATCTACTCACAAGCTCCCGTATGCTTGCACATAAGTGTACTATTCTATCGCGATCTCACTCAACATGTTCGATTCCTGAAGCCATTCCGCTAACGTTCACTGAGTGACCGAGAGTACAACGATCTGAAACTTCTGTCACTAGTTTTGTGTCATTAACTTCAGAAACAGATGGACCCTTCTCTTTCCACTTCAACAACTACAACTTCTGATTAACTTAATGAGTAATTTAATTACTATTGTTGGTCCCGTGATGGAATTGATGGCTGAAGTTCTAGCTGTCGGAGAGTATAAGGCAAATTGTTGGTTTGATTTGTTTCAGATGTAGAGCTCAGACATGTGGTTCGTCCGACAGTTCCCAATTAACCGGCATGTGCAGCACGCAATTTGATCGAAAGGAAGGTACTGATACAGAGGTAACACGACACACGATTTCCAAAATGACGTAAGCATCAGTTGGATAACGGTGCTTTTTTGCTTCGACGACACCAAAATTTACTGATTCGTTCTGTGCAGAGAACAGTCTCAATTATCTACAAGTTCAACATGTATGGACCGCATCGTAGAAGCTATGCAGAAATTTTGTCCGCGATTTGCCGTGTCATTCTGTCGTTGCTTTTATGTACAAAGTGCAATAACCCAAATTTTTCAGTGATGTGGCCCAGTGAATAAAAATTGGGATTGTCGGGTTTATGGCGTTCTACAAAAGTCACACTCTAGTTTGCTCCAGATGAAGGCACTGAACGGTGAACAGTGATCGGTCTACGTGCGTTTTCAACAGAGTTGAACACATTAGGATTGTAGCTCATCTCGGGTTGGGGTACAGGTGTAGAGGTTTTCACATCCGTCGAACTCAAGCGTATCAACCAGGCCCAATGGGACCACTAGAGCATGGGTGAACACTGAGTTGCACTGTTAGCTAAACGAATGATTGATAAGTTTATCTAGTGTTTAAATGATCAAGGTGGAAAATGATCTCAGGTGCTCAATACAAAACGCATTAAATCAAGCAGGATTATGCGGTTTGCGACCTTGGAATTTGAAATTTTCTTGCTGGATCTGAAGGTCAGTCACCAGCAACCTCAACGTGAAGCATCGTACAGCAAATGGTACGTAAATAGAATTGACCCTAAAACTTTGAGTCTTTCTGTCGGTGTGGTGCAAATGTGTGCAAGTGAATATTTCAAGTGGTAGCATTGATTTAAGACGTTGGAAAGACCTTGCCCTGAACAGGATGGCCTGGAGGAATACGATCAACACGAGCGTCCGCATGTTCAGCGAACAGTTATTGCGCGACCGATAACGAAAGCGCACGGTACGCAAGTGAACCATCGGTGCTAAGGTCGTGATGATACAACTGTATGGCGTTGCGATGTATGAGGTCGCGAATGCACTGGCCGTCTGGGATTAGCACGTCATCAACCTACTCATAATGCACCGTCGGCGAAGAGATGATGAGTGTTAGGCTCACGTAGGTCACATAAGTATATCCATTCTAATCCTGACAATGATTCCATCGACCAAGATCATGATCGTATGGCAACTAATCCGCTTCTCTTTTCAGAAACTTGGGTGTCTGCGATATTCTACACATTCTTTTTCTCAGCCTCGTTGGTGTACTGTATGACGAATGGTTTGTCTGTTCCTTTTGTAGTCCAATCTGAATTGTTTTTCATCCTTATCTTCACTAAAATGCACTAGCATGCACTCCTATACTGAAATGTTTCTTGTATTATATTTTACGCATTTTTCTATTCAGTTTGGATTTAGTCATTGAAGTCTCTTTCTCTGTTTATTCTCCGAGAGACAATGGTCTCCTTTTCGTGCTAACCAACCCAGTGGCTAACCAGCATTGACCAGCTAGACACGAAGGTCTCACTCACACACCTACTGGTCTTATTCCTTCGGGTTTACACCGGATATTTGGTGGGTGGGTGGGTGGTAAAGCAAGTGGTGCAGCGTAAGCNGTTAGATATATATATATATATATATATATATATATATATATATCTGTCGTGCCCAAATTTTCATTTCGGCTTTGACTATGCATTAGTGTAAGCAGCCAGACCGGCCTAGACAGCACGTTAACATACCCACATGTCAGGTTCCGTAAATCTCTACGGGTTACAGAAACCATGCGATAAACTGAAAAAAGGTCAGCTTAAACTACGTACACCAGATCACCACTTGGTGTCCTGCGGAATGCATAATAATACATGGGCAGAATGCCCTCAAACTTCCCAACACATAGATAGAAGTCAAGTGAATCGATTCAGGATGAATAATTGGAGATTGGGTTGATATATGGTGACCACCATTTATGGTTGATCACAGCTTTCGAAAGGAACTGCCTAAAAACCCATGTGACCGCGAAAAATGCGATCAATTCACATGAGTCGATGATTCCCACCGAGTGTGACAACTTCGATCGAAAAACCACTGGATTTCAGATGAACACCGGTCAAACCTGAAACATGTTTGAATCCCGGTAAAAACCAATCGTTATCCAAACGGAAACTGCACACATCTGAACATTGCCATTTCACAGAGTTGGCTAGTTCTGGTCTTCCTCATGTGATTCAGTTTATGTGAGCCAAAATAAGTTAACTTCACAAACACATTTGATGCTCTTCGGTCACAGAACAGTTTACAGTGCAATAAAAAATCACTGGTTTCAGCCTTTTTCGTTTCGTTCAGACAGGGTGACGGGAGATGCATGAATCGAAGAGGGGTCGGAAGGAGAAAAAAGTCAAAATCGTGCAAGGGTCGTTCGATAAAGCTGTCCACAAACCGCTTTCCTCATTCATTTCGCTACTGACAACAGCATAGGTACAGTGATTAACGCTGATTCACTGGGCTGAATGTACTTTCTTCTCGAGGACAGAATTCATATTAGAACCATGACCAGGACAGTAGAATAGTGTGTGGAAATTCAGACACATGAAATGTGATTTAATTAAAAACTAGCACAGTACTAAGTAATGATTGGGATGAGCTGACATTCGAATCCAACCTTAACGGTAACGTAGTGTTGTGAATCCAGAAGGCGGACGACACAAAGGTTGTTTTATTGGAGAAACCAATACACTATTTAAGCCTCTCCACGGGACTAGGAACAAAAACACTCATTTGCACACCGCACTCTTCTGAGGACGCTCCAGTCGCTTTGGACACCAAGTCTCAGTTCCGTCATGTAGCGACAGCCATTAAATGTCATTCTGCCTTCTAACGATCATTCCCATATCTCTCACGTATTTATCCCGCGATCATTTCGATCCATGTGGCTACTGAATAGTGGTGTGAGTAGTATGGTGCGACCGTCTATCCTCACTACAGTAGTATAGCTGATGGTTGAATTAATTTGGACAGTTACGTACTTGTTCATGGAAACGCGAATGAGACAAACATGTGTGATGACAAGAAAACATGCGCCTTTTGATGTAAGTCCAACCTAACCATGCATGTGTGCTAGGTCCCGTTATACCGTTGATTTTAACGAAAAATGGCCGCAAATTACCTGTTACTGACATTTTTATTTGTGAATACTAGTGTACAGTGGAATCAACACCAGGGTAAGGAGACAGGCAACCAACAAACCGTCAATAGTGGTAGTTTGAGCCAATTCTTGCCTAACAAGAACTTTTGTAACAGATCTCGTTACATACCAGACCACTGACCGCCTCATTAGGAATCTAGGGTCGACTAAAAGTACCAGTGCGGGGACCAGAAACTAAGCAATAAGGCATAAGAAAACTTACAGCGAAACATGTCTTTCTGATTGAGAGGTCAAGGATACACAAAATCGATGGTTATGAACATTTGCGGGTAGAGTACAGAATCAAGAAGGCAGGTGGCTGTAGAGAGAATTTCATTTACCTTCAATCCACAACGTTGGTCGACACGACAATGATGAAATTCTCACGCAAATGAGGCAACCTTAAAACTGGACAGATACCGGAGCAGTATATCACAAAGGAAGGATAACTAGCTGGACTCAAGAAAGCTGGGCCCTCGTAATAAACACAATTGGAAAATGAAATTGAGAGCTATTCGACAGATGAAGATGGTGAGGGGGGGGAGGAAAAACGACTCACTTGAGCATGGTGTGTGGTGAGTCAGCATGTCCAGCGATTCGTTCAACAATGAGTGCAATTCGAACTGCAAAAATAAGGGGGAAGGTGTAAATACAAAGAAATTTATGAACGCAACGAAAAGAAGCAATTGCGATTACGGAGCCATCAGGTAGCATAATTCTTCAAATCCAAGCTGGCTAATCAGACGAAGGGGGTAATTATGGTGCATACATTCCGAACAAGAAATCAAGAGATTCAAAGGTAATTGCTCCATCACTCTCTTGTACCTGAGACTCCACATGCGATAATTTGCACCATGTCTAGTTCACGAACATGCGTTTTTCTGACTACTTAGTAAAAGTACGATAGATCTTCCTTCTGAAATTAGTTCCGACTGAACCTCGCTAATTGGTGAGGTAATCTTGAACGAATTCTGTTGAACCAAGACAGACCAAAAGATTTCACACTAAGTGTCGACTGTACTCGTGCCCATGAATCGGATTATGTAAAACAGCGTGGAAACGCAACAATATCGCCTCGAAAAGCTTGAAGAAGTAACACACGGTCTCGAATACTCGCAGGTCGTTTGATCACAACTGTATATTGTGTTTTTTCCCGAGCAAACTAAAGTGCATACAGTTTAACAATATCAAACATGCAGCCAGAGAACGAGAAGACGGTAGAGTAAGCACACAAAAAGACTTATTCCGTCTTGCTGATTCACTAAAAATGAAACTTTAGTCCACTCTTTGATAAAGTACTGAGCAGTGATGTTTGTTTTTCATTGGACAACCTGATGGGCTGGTTACCTCAGACATTCATTATCGTAGTATTTGCTCTTCTATGACTATGCAAAAGCGAGATGTTCCGGTGAATAACTTCACCCGACTTCCAAAGTTCGTTTCTATCATTACGCTCAACCGTTAAGCGTTCAGAGGATACAGGCGTATCTATTATAATAGCATATGAGGAAGTTAATAGGGAGGTAGCGGAATGAAAGCAATGGGTGCCATTAAAAAAATTTACTGTAACAAACAATGAACATACAGATAACATCAACAAAAATCTGGTAGCTACCGAGTTCACAGACAGGTGCTTTAGTCCATCGCAAACTCTGCTCGCGGCTCCCTCAACATGACCCGTGGCGAACCAAACCCCAGTCTGTAGTTGATGTGGTATGCTTACCTGGCGACTCATTGAGGTGTCCGCCAATTTGGAAGCTAGCATTGTAATACAGCCCACCCAGCGAGTTTGACCATGACACACGGGCACACGGGGCTGTTGAATCGCGACGCAATCAGGCGTCAAACGAAGTATGAGTCGCGTCACGAAGAAGAGTAGACTGGGAACTGCTACGGAAATTGACGCTAAGAGAAGAAAATAGGTAAAGATAAGACAAATAAAAGACGGATGTCTATGAGGCTAGTTGGATGACACCAATCGGGAAACAAACAACTCACTGGTATCCGGATGGGTACGGTAATTGATAAGACACGGCAGCAAGTAGTCGAACAGTAGGCGGTCAGCATCCGATTTGTGCACCTGTATCGTAGACCATAGTGGGTTGATGAACAGGTTCAGCAGAATGCATGTGTACTTGTCCGAGTGCTCATCAGACTGAAAAGTTTCGAACAAGATATAAATCTTTATTACTGACAATAAAACGTAAAAGGTGGATGGCAACGCACAAATGTCGCAAAACAGTGGAAAAAATGCCACTGTTTACGGATAGAAGCCGGAGGAATAACTCGAAGTGGCCTGTGTAACCTTTATGCCTAAACTTCAGAAATCCACAGCACCGTACTAAGAGCGTCTTGCATAAATATAAGTGGTGAATGAGAATAAGAGAGTATCCACAAAAAACAAGTTCACAGTGGATTTTCAGTGTCTCGATTCTTTCAATCTGTTAAGTTCGCGGACAAGTCAGTTGAACGACAGCGAATTTCAAGTCATTTAAAATGAGTAATCAAAACTACTGGTTGCAGCCATAATGGTAGTCAGAGATGATTAGGACGTAGATATTAATCACGACCAGCCAGCTCCTATTAAGACGTTTCAATGAAGTTGATTTAGACCGGAATTTCGGTTTTTGTTTTCGCGTTAGATTGGTTCAAAATTTGATTACCGTAAGTTGTTGTGTACATGATAAGAGTAGCCACCAATCAGGAAACAATTACGGTAACTTATCAATGAGAAGAGATGTGTATACCATGATCAGATTCAGCAAACAAGTAAAGAACTGTTCAGGCAGGATTGTTTTGGAGAAACGGATTGGCTTCGACTTACTTTATTCTGACTTTCCAATAGCACCAGAAGAGGATGCCATACACGGACACAGAAATGATTACACCACTGTGACCAACCGTTCGTACTTTCGAATGGAAGGTGCAAACGTTCGCACTCCTCATGGACCACATCACGTATGTATTCGATGCTCTCGTCTAACAATGACATATTCCTCGATACCAATTTGATCGAGTGAAGTTGACGAAGTAGGTGGAGTCTGACATCGCGAATTGTGACGACGGGAACAGACGAGGAGGTGGATGGAGAAGAGCACGGTGATTGTGAACACACGACACCTGAGGACAGTAACAACTGAACAGGCCCAGACCAGCCCAGATTATGTGGATCGGAAGGATGGTTGGAATCACTCTCGTGAGAGCAACGGTTCGATGAATCGAGTTCTTCAGGCTGAAATGCGGTTAGAATTATGGAAATTTTCGAGCATCAGATTCAGGAAGCAATAGTCTTCTATTCACAACCAACTGACTTGGATTGTGTTAACTTTGTGAGGCTAACTAGCTTGAACTACTGCAGCGCTATCTCTATGTAAAGACTACAAATGAGAAGATTGAAAGCGAGTGTGTAATGCAACTTCGGAAGAAAAACTGGCACAATTCGTGATTAAGGTCTGTTCAGAATTACACTCAGAATCGAAAGAACACGAGCGGTCCCGAATTTATCGAGTGAATTATTAAAGTAGAGAGAACATGGATCTGAACGGCTAATGTGCATACTATGTGCGACCAACCTGTTTGTCCAATGCCAGTCGCATGTGGACGGCACTTAGAGTAGTGATTTCTTCTTGTCAACAATCTATTAATCAGAGCACCCATATTTCATTTCAGTACCAGTTCACAGTGTTTAAGACTACATAGACCGATTTCAAGTTAGCTACGTGAGATGATCCGGTGGAAATAGGAGGCCAGAACCATCATCAACGTACTATCAGATGAAAAGCTCTCATGATGTGACTGTCGTTTGTGATGAGGTGGGTGAAAAAAGGCAGTTAATCTGTCAATGCCCGACTAGTCAGGATGACCGCAAAGCATTTCATATGTTAGTTTGTAATGGCTACAGTTACATGAAGTGAAGAGGGGAAAATCAGACAGTTTCCTGTTATGATGCCTATATTCAGAAAATATGTGACTGTTAATTTAGCACCATCTTCGTTGTTTGAACTCAAGAACTGTGCGGACGGTACACCAAACATTCGACCTTACGACCGTCTCGTAACAACTATGACGAAATCACCAGATAACAACACCAGGTTAATCTCCAACAGTACAACAGTATTACAATGGTACAGGTCAGAACGACAAAAACGAAATCGATTTCGAAGTGCATAAATTCAGTGGGCAGCTCAATAATAACTGCGCTAATCGCATGGGATTATAAGTTCGAACCTAAGTCACCTTGATTGTATTTGTGTATGTTTGGGACGCCTGACGATAACCGGTCCGCCACATATGATTCGGTGTCTCGTATGTCTGCAAACAGTGCAATTATCATTGACAGCAACATATGGCCGTAATAAGAAGAGCATGAGCTGGCTACAAAGAAGTTGAGATAGAACATGAATTTCAAAATTCCTACCTAAACTAAAACAACCACCTTTATGCTATTTGGACGTTGTAAACAAGCAACCGGGTTGTAAATGGCAGTAAGACGGCACCTACAAGAAGGCTTTTACTGTCCAGCTTCATTAATTGCACGGATAACTCACTTAAATAACGACGTTATTCACGCCATTGGAACCGGTCATTCATCAAATCTCTTAATGTTAGAGGCTGAGTACGTCAGCAGCACAGTAGATTGGAAGACAAGTACAATTAGCCGCTATCAAATTATTAGTGGATGCTCTCATCTCCTGTTGGCAAGTAATGGAATGACCACCTTATAACCTACGCCAGTGAGATTGGTGCTCAGTGAAGAGTGTAAGACATAACACAATGAGTCTGTTTCATAACAAGGGATCTGCTCATCATAATCACTAAGTTTAGGACTTCAATGAGGGAACATCACTGAACCTGGAGGTTGAAAATCATATTAAAACCTAATTGCCCGCCTTTGGTTCCAACTGATGCATGCGACAAAAATCGGAAGTCAATGCGATTCTGAAAGTTAGGCCAGCCGTTATTTTGGAAAGTTATACAACCCTGTTATGGATTCAGAAATGCGACCTCGCAATCCCATCCGTTGAGATGTAGGTGCTCAATTACACAAAATAGTCAGAAATTAATTGACTAGTCTCAGATTGACATTACTATGACCAATTGAAGGCTATAGTTTTCACAGTGATGAGGTGACGTGCAATCGAAGGGTGAGCAGAACGGAAAATGTTGACTCGGAAAATATGTGCCCTCCAGGAATTGTAGAGTAACGGTACCTTGATGTCAGTGTGGCCCACGCAGATCAGTTTCTCATGGGATCCCAAAGCCTGGGAGTATTCTAGACAGTCTTTCTTTGTTTCGATAGTGACGAAGTCATGATAAAAGTGAGATGGGTGTTGCCAATTCAATGAATGCTAGTTACGGAAAACGTCGCACTGTTGCACTAAATGAGCCACGGCTAGTTGAAATCAAAACCACTAAAATCAACTTGATCGCTGTGAACCGATTCGTCAGCAACCCGAGTAAGTATGATGACGGCTCCAGACCATAAGGAAAGAGAGATCTTCAAATTGCCTCTTAAACTAATTGTTGATAAGTCCTCGGATCTTACGCGGTCAATTACGAACAGAATAATCCCTAGCCACCAATGTGTTAGTACAAGTGAACAGAAAAGCTGAAACAGATAGTCTACTTCAGAGCTAGTGTTATAAAAGGCCAGGTACCGAAAGGACATCGAGAGTAACCAAACCATTCAATGAGTTATTACCTATTTCTGTCACGCGCCTCCATGCAAATAAATTGTCAGTTGCTGCGAGTATGCACTAAGACTGTAGTTCCTAAGACGTGATCATCCGAATCCGGTGTAACAGTACGTATCACGGCGCAGCCTGGGTTTGTTGGAAAGAATACGGAGCTAATCATGAACGAGCCATATAAGCGTGCTTATCGATGTTCAACGTCGACAATAGATGATGTTGTCTGTCTAGTGAACCCCACTTTGATCAGTAATAAAATTTCAATGCTCATCGATGACATTACTGGAATGTGGTGGAAACTGCATGAGAAATCCTGCTCCAGCAGACATTCGCCTGGATCATTAGTGTGTTCCATATGACACATTGGGTTGGGTGAGTAAATGAGTGCAAATGTGAAATTTTTGAGCTTCAGGTGTGGCTTCGTAGATCAGCTAATAGGGTGCTTGGCGAGTTTGGACATGCTACTTCTGTCACCCGATCGAATCCAGCCGAATTCCACATTGTTTCGCAACTGAATTTCCCCCAAAAACATCTCATTCTAGCAACACCGGAAAAAATTGTAGGACCATCAGTCGGTCTACTTTTCAAATGGATAAACCGAGCAGCCGTGTGCTCCACAAAAGAGAGTAGTCAAGTCAGACTGTCAGAAAGCAACACACATTACATCCTCACATGAAAACCAACTCAGGAGTAGCTCAGAAGGCTAGCCTATCACCTTTCCTGTTTTTAGCTTGAGAAATTGAAAGACCACAAATGGGAATACCATATGCTGATGAAGTATCTCTGGGTGTACCACTCTCTGACGGTTCTGACAAAACATTATTGAGATAAGTTTTGTCCGGGTTAAACTGGTGGTCAAACTCTTATAATCTGCATGTAAATACCCAAAAAGAAATGAATGATTTGATCTCATTTGTGAAGGTCGATAATTATCAGCGATCCACGAAGTGACACGTGGAGGTATATATTGGGGGAGCATCATGGTCAAGATAGTTATCATTTAAATGTCAAGAATTTACGTTACGCCTCAATACACACTAGTCCTTCCTTCTCAACGATGTTTTCATGAAGATCATTCTTGTGTGATTCGTTGACAGTACTTTCTCCAATGTTCACCTCATTTCGAGAATCAATAGAGCCTACAAGCTTCCACATAGGTTATACTGTCCTTGTCGTTCAAAGAAGCACTCAAACTATTGAAAGGTTTATACGAATTTTGATCAGATGCAACGACACTACGCAAGTAGAGTTCATCAAAATTACGTGATAGGATTTTCGACAATATCAAGAGGGATAAAAAAATCGTCACTTCGATGCCTAGCCAATCCATAAGCGGGAGCCTGCATGGTCGTACTCGCAGGTACAACGCTTCAGTAAATATTCATCTATCCAGAAGTTTCATGAATAAACAACTTATATCTCTAGAGTTTACTGAACAAACAGATATAACAACACCAAGCTGAGCATTTTCGACGACAATTCAAATGAACACCCCCACCATTGACTAGACATTCGGGCTCAGCCTGAGCTCACTGGGTTGTTGGCGCTTCTCCGAACTCCAGAACAAAAGTGTGATGAAAATCCACTAGAGTCGTCACTTATCCAAAATATAACAAAGAACCAGTCCAAACGTCACGTCAAGATACTAAATCAGGATCGGACGAAAAGCCTCAACGTTACACGTCTCGTCAGTAGCCAAGTTCTTTGTTCTGTACTGCACCAGTCACCTTGCAGTTTGCCTCTGCAGGTGCAACATGACCAGCCATTGACAGAATGTGATTTCTCACATACTATTGTCTATCTATGAATGCAACCTCTTGTCTCATGGATAAAAAAACTGCTCACGGCAGCCAGTGGGGGTTCTCTCATTACTTACATGTGAGGTTTCAATTCGAGTACGATTTCTAGGGCTATTTGAAGTTTTAGATTCCGAGTATTACAAGTAGTCCCACTTAAAACAAGGTTCTCGAAGCGCCACAAGGTATCTGACCCATACCAGCATTCTCCTGCTCTTCTTTTTATGAATGAAAGTCCAAACTTAATTAAAGACCTGACAGTTCTGCTCCAGAAACTCAGGATCAGTAAAGTTGTTCAAAGTGACTGAGGTTTAACCAACATCGTCCCCATTCCCAAAAAGGACCACGCACTTCGTGTGCAAGTCACAGAAGTATCAGCCTGATTCTTACTGCGCCGAAGTTACTCACAGCCACTGTACTCCACAGACTAAGCGAAACGCGCGAACGGCATATCCGTGGAAAGCGAACTGTGTATCGCTTTAGATGCGGCTGAAGTGATCACATCACCACATTTCGCCAGATACTCAAACTGCATCGCTAACAGTAGAAGACCAACAGTGGTCTACTCAAACAACAGAGGAGCCTTTACGTCCGTTGTCAGAGGTGTACTCTGGGACTGTCTATCAAGGAAGGATGTACCCGAGAAGTCTACCGATACTCTGAAAGCAATTTACTGTCAGACCTCGGACACCATCATATCGCCGTCTCAGGTGGGGTGCAACAAACTCGTTCAGCCTCCCTCTTCCTTTGCAGTAGACGAGATCCTAAAGCATTCCCTGATAGACTGCGAATACGAAGGCGTGGAACTGCTCCCAAACATACGACTTCAAGATACAGAATATGCAGACCACATCACCCTAATCCACGGGGACTCACAGGGAGCCCAGAACAACTCAAAGCGATTAAAGGCTTCAGTTCGTCAGCTTGGTATGGTCTTTGTACTCACTGACTGCAAGGTGCTGTTACAAGATTGGCAAAACTCTGCAGCTGCTTCCACCCTTAGGGATGGACAGTTGGGAGTAGTGGAGAGGTTCGCACACCTTGGAGGCTGCGCCAGCACTGATAGGATACCAAATATAAATAGAACTTGGATGGCGTTTGCCAACTTACGCCATCTGTGGCGCTGGCGCGATTTCAATATTTCTGCGAAGGGCCGAGTGCACAGAGTCACGATAAGAGCGGTCCTGTTGAACGGCTGGAAAACCTGGTCCATACGCGCAAACAATGTTCACAGATTGTCTATTTTCGACCATCGGTGGCTTTGAAGCATTAGCGGTGTGTGGCGGTAACACCGTGTCAGAAGTGACAAAGCTCGCCGACGCGCCTTCAGAACGTATCAGCCCTGTCCAACCCTGAATATAATTAACACATCTCATAGGCGCTATAGGCTTGGGTACATCTTATGAATACCACCCCACCGCCTGCTACACCGTGCCTTGTTTGGGAGTGGTGGGTTGGACTGGAAGCGACAACCTGGTGGTCACTTCATGATGTGAGTTCGAGGAATGAAGGCACTTACACTGGAGCCTGCCTCAGTAGGACGTTCCCTGACTGGGGTCCAAAAAACAATGAATACCTTTGTTTGAAGATACTGTCTAAAATGGCGAACGATAGTAGTCAATGGCGCTCGTGTTGAGAGTGTGTGTACATCTGTGTACTTCATTCTTCCCTCTCCAGATCTGCCTCTTTTTTGCACTCCATGATAACTCTACTACTCCTCGTATATATATATATATATATATATATATATATATATATAT
>QNGE01004274.1:32629-49917 GCA_008508345.1 Paragonimus westermani
TGACGAGCTCTAATGAGAGCGAAACTCGAGTCTAGTGCTTCTTTTCGAAAGAGGCTGGCTGGAAAGTCTATCTGAATGCGAACGCTGCGATCAAATGTGAGTGATGGTCAACTTAAAAACAATAAAGAACGCGGAAGTGGGGATATCTCCGAATTGAACCAGTACTTTGCCTTCTGAAGGTGCGAAGCGCACTCAACATAAACCATAAGGCCACTTACTTCGCTTAGCATGGCTGAGTAAGACAATGTCATTCGTAGACTTTATGTCATTCATTCTGGTTCCAGGAAGAAACTCAACAGCGAGCTCACTTTCCAGAATGTCGTCCATGATAAAAAGTTAACAGGAAGAGGAAGATCTGGCACCTCTACTGAATATCACTAGAAGTAATGAACGCCCGAGATAGTTGCCCATAAAGCCACACCATGGTTGCAGGGTTAGCATACAATAATATTACCAAATTCTTACTTCACTAGAACCCATGGGAGAAGAGGGCAATCCCCGAGTATTCTACATACAGCTGAGTCGAGGGCAAACTTTAAATCCACAAAGACCACGATCATTGGCTGCCTGTAAACGTACCAATGCTAGGACACCCATTGTAGTGTAAGAATGTGGTCATTGCATCCTCGATCAGATAGCAATCCCACATGTTCTTCACGTATCTGACTATATCTGGGATCAATGAGCCGATGCAAAATAAGTCCAACAAATAACTTTGACGCGATGAGCACTAGAGTTATGCCTTTGATGTTGCCACGTAGAATCTGGGGCCCCTTTTTTGAATTTTCTGTTGATATTTCGTTGCTTGGGCGTTCCCATTCATGTATTAGTTAAAGAGAAAATCGCATTGGTCAGTTAAGAATCGTGAGGGCGTGTCAGTGGAGAGCATGAAACATAATGAAGCAACATTCTGGTAGGTTGCTAACCTGTAGCAGTCGTCTAGAATTGTCCGAAAATTGAACGTATGTGCTGATCAAGTGACGTTTTAAGAAGCTCAACCATTTTAATCATGATCATAAAGTTAAACGACGCAGATAGTAACTGTGAAGAATTTCCTCTTCTACAGCACTGCACATTTGATAATTCAGCATTAGAAAAGGTAACGTCATCACTGACTAACGAGAAAAAGCACACGGTTAGATGACCTCTCAACTGTTTATAGCTGAACAAATGTCGCTAGAATTTCTGGACAGGGAATATTGTACAGTATCATTCTCAGCACTGGAGACCGTAACACATTAGTGGTTCGGGCTGGTGTTTAACTGCTACCATAATGTCATAACGATAACCTAGAAGATACTCAATTGTGAAAATTCTGTAGTTCAGCAGGATTCGAAACACCGACAGAAGCAGCATGCCCAAGTGCTTGATCAGCTAAGCTACGAAGCCAGGCTGGAAGTCCAGAAGTTTTATATTTGGAGTCAGTTATCAAACTGCTTATCAGTAGTACAAGTTTAATGCTCGCCGCCGGTGTTAGTGGATTCCATCGTGAACTGGTTGAAAAATCCTACCGGAGCAGTCAATCTGCTGGATCACTTGATGGATCTCATATGGGACAGTGAGTTAGGTGGGTAACTGGGCCCAGATGTGAAAATTATGAGCTCCCGGCGTAGCTTCCTAATTCAGCTGGTACAACAGTTGCCGATTTGAGGCATCCTGTTTTGCCCCTCGTTCGAATCCAGCCAAAGTCCAGATTTTTTACACTTGTACTTTATTTCAGTAGGGCTATCACAATTGAATCAAAGAGACTCGGAAACTATCGACTTGTGGAATTTCTAAACTGTGCTATGAAGTGATAGGGCAAGTGTACCACGAAATTGAGTAAACAAAGTAGTCAGTGTAACATTGGTACTCGAAGAGGCTAGAAACATATGACCCTTTGAGCATGCAGCAAGATGGATGATACTATCCAACGTATTCATATAAGAACTGACATTCTGTACAACAAACGGAATAACCAGTCAGTTCACTAATCGCTCGAAATACGTTCGAAACTACCAACGACCGTATTTCTATCAAATCATGCCTCATCCAGTTGATGGTTGGGTCAGTCTCACCTATATGAATCACAGCCATCCTGATTTAGTTTCTCCTCGTTACAACAGTTAAGACACTCTCACATGGATGTTCATGAGATGTGAGCATCTCCCCACACAATGAGGCGCTGGACGTATCTACGGTGTGTAGGAACTGACCTCATTATCTATTCATGATGACGTAAAGGAAATTCTCGTATGGCTAGTTCTTCGTATGAATTCTCTCGAAATGCCCAACAAAAACGTAAATTTTAACGCCCAATAAAACTTCGGCGTAATAGATAGCAGTCGAAGAAGATACCTTTAGTATTGTTTACACCGAATTATACGTTTTGTGGAAATCGATCGCTCCAGAAAGAACTGCGAGTACATCTCGACACTAGGCTTCAGGTGCATCTGCTTAAGATTCAAAACAGTGTCTTTTGCGAACGCGTTAATCAGTGACCCTCGCAACAGTATGAATACCCTACGTTCCTTGTCTATGTCCGTTTAAGGTTAAGGTGACTGTCCATCCCCGGGTTATCACCCTGTTCAGGTGATGGCAGGATCCCGATATGTATTGACTTCTCGCTACACGAGTTCATGGCGCGTGATGATTTTATCAAACGCACACTCGATTGGGGATTCGCGTTTGAATACAACGTAGTCTCTTGGTCTTATAGTTTATTCACGACCACGTTTAAGAACTTTCTCACTAACCCACTAAGAGTAAATGGATGGTAAATAACTTTTTACTATCGTGACATATTGTGGTCTCATTTGGTTTGATATAAAAAGGGTACTGGAGCATACAGTAGCAAAATATTGAGGCTTAATATTTTTGTCGCGGGTTACATATTCGAAAAAGGAAACGGACGAACACTGTGACCGACGTGAATGCTGACTAGCTGTAGTTCTATCAGGTACCTAGTAGAGCATAACTGTCAAAAGCAACCACAACACGGACGCACAATCCGTGGTGGCAACAATGACGTGTTCACATAATGAACGAGAACGGTTCCCGTAGACCAGTGATCAAACGTGAAGCATGGATAAATAGTCAATAGCCAAGAACGTTCGCAACTTTCAGTTAGGTAACAGTACCAGCCTAACATCCACGCAGAGAATGACCGATCACACAAAAAACGGCCCTGCACGGCGGTCAAATGTTGCGACTCCAACGTGATACCTGTTCACCAAGTTCAGGACTTGTCCACGTCTCCCTGCGCTTTCGACTGGTCTGGTGGCGGTGATAGTGGAACTCACCTAATTCTAGCAAATCAGTGGCATGCAAGCCGTACGTCCAAAATACAGACACCAAGCGTGATTTAACAACCGAAAACGCTGTAGGATACCTAATGAATTCAGGTTAACCAGCTTGTGTTTCACTAATCAAGAAAGATCACACAAATTGAAGCTTTAATCGAGCGGTATGCGAAGGTTTAATGTCCTACATCTAGACCGGTTGTGGATTGGTGAAGATCTGATGCTGACTATGAGAAGTAGGTAATCAATATTGAGAACTGAGTTTGGTACGGAAGTTTTCATAACAACTCTAAGGTCTCACTTGAATGTGTAAATGAACTCAGCGGAAACAAAACAGACGAACACGTCTTGTTAAAATTTTACTCCCTACTGTTAGGTATATGGGGTAATTCTAATGGTACTGGGATGGAGGACGTCGAGTCAAATAAATTGACGAGATTCGGGAAGGGCATTGAAGAAAATAAGCTCACGAACAGTACCAACCGATAGCGTAGAATAGAATTTCCATATGCGGGTATTGTCAACGCTGTTGTACGGCAGTGGGGTTTGGACACTGTATCAACGGAATACGCGGTACCTGAGCAACTTGCATTTAAAATGTCTAAGACACGTCCGGGGTATTCGATGATTGGATATGGTCCCGAAAACCGGACGACCAACGGATTCCGCAACAGCTTCTGTACGGGCAATTGAAAGCAGGTAGGCAAAACCCTGATGATCAAAACTTGCGATATCACCTTGTTATCCAAGCAGATCCATCACGTTGTAATATCGATTTTAGATATTGGGAGGATTAAGCGATAAAACCGAGTATCTGGAGGAATACGATCCGGACAAGCGTCCGAATGTTCAATAAACGACAGGTACGTGACACCTAAAGAAAATATGGGTGTTATGGTTAATGGCGACATGATTGTATAACAGAGTGATGAATGCGGCCGTAAATACGTTCGCTGTCTCAGATTACTGCCTACTACACACCGTCAGCGAAGAATGTATTAGGCTCACGTAAGTAATGTCAATTATGTCCGTACTTTCCCGTCAGTATCAACCAAGACATCCGTCATCTGTCAAACCAATCGCTTTAATTTTCATGGTAACCTTCACCTTTTCTTTTCATTAGTCCTATTGGTGTGTTGTACGGGAGGATTTTGTTTGTTTCTCGATCCAACCCCATATGTTTGTTTTTTTCCTAACCTAATCTAAAGTGCAACAATATACATGTAAACATGTCATACTGAACTACTTCTTGCTCAACACTTTCAACATCTTTCTCTCCAACTTAGGTCTCATCATTGGGGCCCATCTAGTTCTCGTTTCCTAGCAACAAAGGTTTCAATTTCATACTAGCTTACCATCTGGCTAACCAGATTTGGTTGGCTCGATCACAACGGTCTCCACTCACATGCATTCTGGTCTCATTCCCAGATATGCGGCGGATATTTCGAACCACAAGTGATTCAGCGCCACCCACTGGTGGTATGGGTTATTTGGACATCGTTACAGGCTGTTACAGGCTAATCAGAAGCGGATGCTGTGAAACAACTGTGTGCATAACGCAGCCCACTTTAAACTGGCGACGAGGACAAGTTATATATTAGCTCCCTCCACAGCCAAGCTTCCATGTGAAAAAGGATAGTGTGCATCATTAAACCTGAAACTAAAGCGCAGAATTTGATCTGAGGAATGAGATAATACACGAATAACATTGTTAATAATTCTCCTGTACTTCTCTGAAATTTAACACGGTCGCGTAAATGACGGTCCGATGCTAGGTTTTCAATCTCCAGTATCTTCGTAACGCCACACGTGTACGACAATAACTCAGCGTAAGCAGACATGGCGGCAAAAAGGTATTCTCGAGAAAGACAGGTCTAAGGGAGTAGCAGGCAGACTGTTCTCGATACATAGACCATGGTGGCACACATGTTAAAAATGCCAACTGGATACTACCCACCCCGAGCACCTTTCGCATAATCAGTTAGGTTGAGAGCAGTGATCAGGAAGTCGATGCACGAGGGTGGATAGAGAGATGAACGTGTTGAGGTTGAAGAAAGATTCCAAAGAATCTTGCTGTTCTTTAGTCAGAGATCAAGAGAAGCTGCCCGGATGTCAGAGATGGAGCAGATCGAAGTCGATACCGTCTTTCTAAGGAAGCCACATTCCACGTAATTGCTTTTCATTTGGTTAACTACAACGCGTCTTACTCGCTGTGGCCTCTCAGCTTACTGTGCTAAGTCTGTGGCCTGAATACGTGCATACGTACGTTACGGTAAGTGAACTTCATACTAGCCAAGAACGGGACCCACATATATCGTTCGCCGTTCCCTTAAAACACAAAAGTTAGCACTGGGAAGAGTTAAATGCATGTCAACAACTTAAAATTGTAAAGGCTTTTCCTAGAGACAGTATCACATTTATCCACCTACTTGATAGGTAAAAGTTTAGACAGTATGGACTGGTCGGTTCAAATGCAGTTAGTTAATTCAGAAAACGGTAGTAATAGAACTGAATTTTTGCACTACGGCGACGTGCCACCGATCGGAAAACCGGAGTGCTTAGGTAATCTTAGCTAGGTATTGATAAGTAGGTTAATAAGATCAGCAAGTCATCCGATTGGTGTCATCAACGCATTTGCGTCGGATGCGGAGCTAATATTTATGATAAGCTAATCTCACAAGCACAACAAGACCTTATGAGCAGTCAAAGTTTTGCATTATTCGTTGACTGTCGTACCATAAGGCGTTTACTACAATGAAATAAACGTCGACAGCTGTTCCGAACAGTCCATCCGAAACATATAGAACGTTAGTCGAGGGAGCCATTATGCGAACTAACAATCACAAGATTCATCGTAATGAGGCGTTATCTCGACAACAGAGAGGGCTACAAGCTCGGAGTTTCTGATCAAAGAATACCTAGCGAACCCCAGAGCCATAAAACTACCGGATACTAAAGGCGGACACTCGTCGAAAATAAACATTTGAAGTTACGGGAGTCTGCTGGGCTGTGGAAGATAAACGAATTGCTACATGGATTTTACACAGCGAATAGGAGTATCTCTATGAGAGCAAAATAAGTACATACGGTACCAAACATCATCCCAACGTTGACACTCCAGGCAACAAATTAACCGTGCAAAATCGATAGCCGGTTAAGCCTGTATACCTCATTCTAATGAACCTGTCAGTAATTTCGGTAACAATTGGTCACACAACTCAGTATTCCCATTTCTTGATATAGGCCCAGCCGCCTCATCATAGAGATGAAAACCACGTTGTGTACTGCTCACGTGACCAAAACTAGGCAGCGCAAGAGACCGAATCGGTGGTTGGAACTGGAGTTTTAGGAATTGACTGTCAATTAGCCTAACTGAATCAGCTTCGGTGAGCTATTGGGATATCGAGACAGAGGCAATCCAAACAATGAAGCTAACAGACACTAAGAGTGGACAAGTGTGCATCAAACAATTTAAAAGCCATGATGTTTACATACATATTTCTGCAAACAGATGCCTAGTGATAACGAGCAGAAGACCCGATCCCTCTGATTACAATGAACTGATCTGTGAAATCAGAAATACCTTCAAGCCAACAAGATCAACGAATCGAGATCCACATTGCGAAATAGTTACGGGCGACGCCGAACTTGAAAAAAGGAACCAAACATTAGAAATGTAACTGATGTATGTGGGCGTTTGCAGTGACGACGATCCAATACATATACGGAGAGTGATGATCACAGTGGCTTAGTGCCCCATTTACCCTAAATCAATGCGGCGAGTCAGTGGCTTTGGTAGAACCTCACTTTGCAGCTCACCTTGCAGTTTGTTCGCCCAATTCAGGCATCACTGAAAACACGTGGTTCCCTCTTAGTAGCCAGAAAAAGGAACACGAGTTCCCATTAGAATACAGCCCCCCGAAAAAGAGTTCGAAAACGAGCTGAAAACATATTTCCACCAGGTATGTCGGAGAAACGACTGCAAGTATGATACGAGAAGTTGGTGAGCTATTCGAAGCACAAGGTATCGAAACACATCTTTCCAAGCATAGATGAGGCGGTAGATATTGCCTTTTACAGTGATCTATTGGACTTGGGTGACCTTTCATCAACAAGTTCGTTCCAAACTCTACGGAAAGGATATTGAGCAAAATAACACAGCGCTGTGCTTGAATTTGTTCATAGAGAAATAAACTAATATAGACTGACGGGTCCGAGAAAATGAGGTGGACGAGTGGAAACTGAGAAATCCAAATCAGGCTGATACAGCAAACACTCAAACATAAGATAACATTTGGTTAGTCCACATTTGAACTATTACTCGTACAACCGAAAAGATCTGTTCAGCTTTCGCTCACAACGAAATCAATAGTTCACAGTAGATTAAGGCGTCGGTAGTGCGCTTGCGAAGGTTGAACACACCCTGGCATGGACAGACCGGGTCTGAATCTCGTGACACCGTTAGGAGTAGTTGTAGATACGAGTTCTTTAAACTTTAAGACTGCAGACACTGATAACCCTGAGGTACACGTTATCACGAACGTACAATTTAACTGGCAATATTCGGAGGAGAGTTGGCGTTACTAAGAGAGATGAAGGTGGAAAACAGGCGGCTTTGAGACAAGCGTACACAGATTACACTATTACGTTTTTTGTCCATTTAATCGTGCGTCCCCTAAAGACCCCGAACAACTACACAACATTCCATTCTACAGTGAGATGTGTTCGAAGCCAGTCTAGCTCGATTAGATGCTAATGCGATAGGACAACGAGGGCTTGAAGGACACACATGGAATCGAATGATCATGGAATTATGGAGAACAGGACGCTCACTTGATCACAGTTGCCCTCAGAGTCGGCCACTGTCGAATGCTTGCAGCCAGATTGACGGTATGGTCATCCGTGTCGACACAATCTAAACAAGCCATTGCCAGTTTCACAGTCTCGCGATAGTACGCGTCATACGCTCCCAGGCTTTGGACCCAGCATTGATCGAAGAATATCAGTCCGAATTCAGTATGCCATCGATCCATGGGCAGATGCAAACATAAGGGTAAGAAAATAGTGCGTAGCAAACTAGCCAAGAACAAGTGACGGGCATGTCGCGTAAACAACCCGAAAGCGCAATCAAGTAAAGAAGACAAGAATGTCAGAAGAGATATGGTTGACGACTCCATTAACAACTGTTCAGCTAAACCAGAGAGCATGACAGATAAGCAAAAGTCCAGTTGGGCAAATGGTAGATTATTTAACAAAACAAAAAAGAAACGTATCAAACGTGGGTTGACCTCTTTGGGAGTACGTAGGAGAATCGACCAGAGGCAAAATATAAATTCGTTGTTGTTGTACGATCCAAGAATGTTTGCGGAAGACTCAATGGAAAAGTGGCAATAAAACAGATCGATCAGATAGTTTATCAGATCACAAGGCAACTCTTGCAATCCAGAGATAAAAAACCGGGATAAAATTTTGCATCTAGATGAGTTTGCTGGAAATGAGACGAACGAAGAATCGACCAGTTCATGAAGCAAAAATCTGTACAATTGTGTCCCATGTGAATTAGGGGAAATTGCACGCAATGCCACACAACATCCATTCACCAAATTACTATCATGCTCAGTGGAATCGTTGAAGACCTGTATGGCTACTAGACGGAGTAGTCCACGCAGTAACGGAACCCATAGCGGGGCAATGGAATCAGAGTTGACGAACCATGGTTGTTTTATCAAACGCGGAATCGTTTGTGATACGAAGTGATTGAACGTAGAAGCACATAGGGTAGACCATTCCAGGTTGCTCACGTAATGGCCTTGTTGATAAAAGTGATACAGCTGATTGACAAGAATGGTGAAGCAGTCGCACAATAGCGCCAGTATGATTCTGTAAAGTAGAGGAATGGCTGTGATTAGACACTGTACCGTAAGATATGAGGGGGCTGAGAGTCAGAAGTCAAATTGTTAAGTTTTGTGGATAAAAAGCAATATTATTCATATGTGATAAAGATCAAGCAGAGTAGGTGGGTATATATGGATGGAATCCTGAGTAAACAGAGTATCCTTAGTGAGAAATGATAGTGAAATATGAAAAAATCATCATGTTATGGTCTGTTATTAAACCTTGGTGACATTCTACTTGTCACTACGATTGCAGCTAAGCGGTTAAGTATTCAGGGTTAGAACTTAAAAACGTGTGCATGGCAGTCAGCATTAATGTCTCAAAGCAAACAGGTAAAGGTCTTATCCACTGTGCCAAAATATACTGGACAAAATCATGGGGGGCTGACAGCGAAATGTCTGCTTGGTTAGCTGTAGCCGTACAACCTATGTCTGGAGGGTCAGAGTGCGAATTTGTGGCCTACAGTTCCAGATATGCATAGTATCGTACACATGTATTATATACAAAGCTGGAGCCAGACAAAAGAGAATTACTTACAACTGGGTCCTGTTAAGAGACTCTGATGAAATCCAGCAATCAACCGTCTGGGTACAAAGTCGCACAGTTCGTCGCAAGCAGTCCAGAAGTAATGAAACTGTACAAATAGGTGAATTTTGACGAAGTGACCTCTCAAGATGTTGCAGGAGCATATACAGGTGGCGAACAGAATGCCTATCGAACGGCTTCGAAATATTCTCCAAGGAAGCGAATGATGTTGAACAGTTAGGACAAGACATAAGCGATGGAGAAGAGTACGTTGCTTTTGCAGACCGGGATAGACATTCGGACCTAAAAAAGCAAGACCAACCAACACAAGAATAATTGTTTTGGGAGGTTTTTTTTACAGTAATGTAAATAACGAGACGAATACCATTATCAACAATGACGATAGTACAACAACCGATATCAACAAAAAACCTGTGGCATGAAAACCATGATAATTTGGTCGTGTCTCATGTGGAGTGAACGAGGCAGCGGTTGCATCGCATAAATGTGGACGACGGTTCACACGCTGGTGACCATTAAAAACAGCAAAAGTCGAGTCTAACCTTTTCTTTCAAAAGGATTGCCTAAGAACCGTGCTGAATGTAAAAGCTACGATCAAACTTGATTGGTGTCTAAGATACAGAGTAATACACGTGCAAACAGGCAAGGTCACGAGACAAACAACAGACGATCGTAAACAAACTGCTTAATACCGAGTGGGAGGGATACAGCGGTACCCATAAGAAAGCTGTTATAATTCAGCTGTGAAATATAAGACCGATTTAGCTCTAGAACCGGGACTTAGAAGTGAACGACATGTACCGTTCAGTGGATTTACGGTTGGTACAGACAAATTCCCAGGTAAGTGGTATCAAACTAAAAAAAAAGTGAAAATCTAAGGTGTCATCCGGAATCTCTGAGAGAATGCTCAAGAAACGTTGGTGCTACATAGCTACACATAGGGTATAAATGTCTGTCTTTTGCTCCTTATGGGCGAGGCTGATGGGGGCTTTCGAAAGAAGAAAAACAGTGTTGCCTGAATTGTAATGATTTTGCGCGGTACAACAGGGGGCATCGATTTAAATGCGCAGCGAACATACGTAAGGCTGGAATTTCGCCACAACAGGTCAGAATGTAAGCTCAGTAGGGTTGGATCACTATGGCGGCGGTGACCAATCGGAAATTTGGGGGTTGCCCGATTCAAGCAGGGGGGAACGTCAAGACTGTATATGGTGCAGATAGAGGGATCTTGCTGACGGCAACCTCTGTGGCAAGCGGAATCAAATGGTTCGAGAGCGACTGTCCAATACAGAGATTCCTCTGTGTTAGCTATCGAACCGAGGAAGAGGCAACGGGTATCCAAAGGAGGGGATCAAGAGGAAAATGAAGTAGAACGGGGTGGCATGAAAATGGCCCAGTAACAATTTCAAATGTACATGCATTTGTACGAAATCAAACGAGTCTATGGTTTGAGTTATGGTTCTCGGAAACTACAACAAATTTTGAAACGTAAATTAAAGAGGTGCTTAAAAGAGCTGACCACCCTCTGTACGTAATCACGGAACGGGCTACAGCACGCCACTATGTCAGATTGAACAATACGATTCGTAGGAGGAGTATAACCTCTACCGCTTAAGGTAATTTCAATCGGGTTGGTGTGCATACTTAGGAAACAAAAACAGACAACGACGACAACACAATTTTTTTTACAATTCAAACGAATAAACTATCACAATTATGTTAGACACCCTATTGTGGACCTTATCAAGTGGTCAACAGACTGAATAGTTCTGGGCACTTCATGACCGGACAATAAGGGTTTTTGGGATGGATTGGAGCAGTCAACATAACTGAGCTGAAGAGAACAAAAAAGTATAACAGTTAGACATGGAATGTCCACTAGGTTAAAACTATCCATCACCTTGTTGTCTGTGGGGAAAGGACTAATAAAAATCCTCGAACGAGTGTACGTCAAACACCAAAACTAACCGACAGACTGATAACAGTACTGACAAGAAGAATTTGCAACTGCCTATCAAATATAAATCAGATCCAGTCAATTTGAGCTGAAAGTGGTACACATACATAGCAATCCGGGGTTGTGTGGAAATAACGGTCACCAATCACGAGGACATGCCGGTCGATAACGGCCGACTGATGAGCGATAAACTGGACTGTATCAGCTATCATCCGAAATTTATGGAAGTGAATGCATCTCGATGGTCTTATTGTGTATGTTAATGAAACATTATGGAACCGAACTAAAGGGTAGATCAAAAAGGTCGAAAGTTTTTAACGTTTTGCGGAAAACCAACATTAAAAAGGAGATAAAAATGGTTTAAGCAAGCTAGAAATAATCGCATTAACAAATAAGCGAAGATGCGCACAAAGCATGAAAGTATGAAATATAAAATAACGGTGCCTAATGTCCATGAACAGCCTACAGACCATAGCAGTGCGCACACACTGTGACATAACCCCCCATGTAACATGATTTTGCGGGCAGCGTAGTCCTCTCTTGTGATGCATCATAGACGAGATGAACCAACAATATTGGACTGGAGATTCCGATTAGTCAGTTTGGTACTGTACTACAGAATGTAGGGTAGTGTTGTAAAGTTGGTAGATTCATTTGGAACCCTAGAATTGTCGGGATAAACAAAAATATCCACCTACCTTGGAAATTAGGCCAGTACCACTGGAAAGTTTAACAGGATGGTAAACGCCTTGGTTAAAGCTCAGACAACGTTTGCTGACGCAAGTCACTTGTTACAGCCACCTTTTGAAACGCTGTGTCATGCCTATGAACGTACTTGTATCGTTTATAAACCTACAGAACGATGGACAGAAACGCAATGTAAGCGTCCGAAATACACAAGCCTAAATAACAACAGGAACGTCTGATGTCTATCGTATTCATCAAAGTTAGACGGACGGTGACTCGATTTGACGGTAGAAATGAAGTGCGGTGGGAGTATCAGATGAATGTTACAATGCGAACCATTCAGGTTGGATATCGGAAAGTGAATAATCTGGAAAAATAGAAGCTTACATAGTGAATAAATAGTTGCAGATGACGAAGAGACTTGCCGTCAGGACATGGGAGAGTCGCTGCTGACGGCCGGGTCGTTTACAAGGTGTCGCCTATTTGCAAGTGCTCTGCTGTATGAAAACAGCATATTATCCCGCCGTTAAAGAACAGCACCTGTTTCACACAGAGCTCTTTTTTTTACCGATATACTCTCCAAATGCCATACCAACCTCTTCCGGCCACCAGTAACCAGGAACAGTTGTGATACTGCTACTCGTCTCCTCGGACTGACACCCGAGGCACATCTAACGAAGGCCAAGTAAAATAACATATTCTTATATTCCTATCTCGTCACACAACACTGTGTCCATATGTGTAGTGAACAATCAGCAAGGTGTGCTGAGGTGTACTGGAACCAGTCTGACATTGGGGAATGTGGAGCACCTGATCTGTAGATCAAGCACACACGGACGACCGTACAAACAACCCACTAGATCTGTTTGGCTGACCCGTGTTAACAAACTGTCGCGGTTGAGTGCAAGAGAGAGAAAAGGAGTGCCGACAGAAAATTAGAACCAGACATCGGGGCTTGGGCCAGCTGAAGGCATAGAGAGTAGGAAGTGGGTAAACTTCTCTATATAGCTCACTGGATGATTCCAGTGTGAAAAACGACTATCAGAATCCGCCTTGTGAGAAAGCAGTCAGACGCTTACATACTGCATACACATACCGCCACATGCCCCTTGCTCTTTCTGGTTCGGTTCTAAAGAAATTTCCTCTCGAACTGCCATAACGAACTGCACCAAAAAGATGCATTAGTGCAGATAAGCGCTCAAAACAGTTATCAAATTAGTGAGGTCATAGAAACTGGTGCGACAACAGCGCGGACAAAGTAGCCAATACTTCCATACACAATTACATCACTGGCAGTGGAATAGATGGATGTCCCAAATTACGCTGGCCGCCATCGACTTAGTATGGACCTGACGGTTCCTTGGAAAGCTTAAACGCACACGGGTACATACGAACGGCTGCAGAACACAGATGCTGAGAAGGGACAGTTGACGATTGATACACAAGAAAGTGAGCATGGCTAACAAGCTTGACACGAACAACAGAGAGTGGACAACGACGACCAGTTATGAACGCGTACAATAAATTGCGTATACAGAGTAGCAAGTGATGATAAGAACCCGCAGGATAAATTAAGGCACTTGCATTCATTCGTCCACATTCATTAATCAAGAGCTCGCCTGAAGTCTTGTATCAACACAGTGAAACAAACTAAGTCAGATTTTACTCGACTATTTGTCACACAAATTTCACCACGAAATATGCGCCGGATATTCAATATTGTTCTTCCAAATCTGCTCAAATGTAGTTATCCGATTCAGTTTCAAGATAAACTTTTTGAAACGGGTTTGGCGGGGCCAGCATGGGCATTCAATCATTTCGCCACCAACGATGTGATCACACACGAAGCATCCGATTATGTATCCAATATCCGCGACCTGGTCGTGTCGCAGTTACACGAGGGGTTCCAATTACCTGAATCATTCAAAAACCTCTGAACTGTGGTCGCAATTAACATCACTGCATTTTTAACGGTACAGTTCGTCGTGACCGTTTGGGAACAACTTTTAGCAGAACCGAACCTGAATCAGACAACGTGTGGTGGTGTGCGGATGCCCATAACGATTATCTCACTACACTCTCACCACACGGGGTATGAGAATGTGAGGCATCTAGCCCATCCGGTAAACAAATCTGTCCACTTCCTACGTTCAGATGAGTTGAGCCCTGATGTCGGTTCCAGCAACCTGGTTCATTCAAACATCGAGTTGGACGATGCATACAAATAGCATCATTCTATCAGTTCTCAGTACAGTTGGCGAACACAGTTCGAAGGGACACAATAAGCAGACTGAATGTGCGGTCGCCCGTAAGTGCCTCACTTACTGACCGAGAGATTCAGAGATAAATCTTATCCTTTCGCCAGTCAGGTTTCAGCAAGATGTACATAAACATAAAAAGTCCGTTCGGTCAAGTTACGACATTAGGGTAGCGAAAAGTACTTCAAGGGCGAGAAGTGAAGGCAGCCTAGTAGTCGCAAGCTTGTTTGTAGTTAACTGTGAGTTCTGGGAGACCCAGAGTGAGTTGAGAAGGCCACGTTCCCGACTTAAACGTGCAATGTATTATTGCGTGGTATTCCAGGTCACATGCGGACTGGAGAGCCAACAGTTTATAGTCCAGCCAATTCACAGTCTCGTCAGCCCAAAATGTTTTTAGTTCAAATCTCAATACTACGAAATCGTCAGTTCGTAACTCCAAAAGAGCGAACACCTGCTAGGCAGTCATCGCAATAACAGGAAGTGCAAAGACAACCCTCCTAGTATAGCAAAGCACTATACGCGATATCCCGAAGATAATCCACCACGGAGCACTTTTCATGGTCACTGATAACAAGTAAAATTCGTCTCTCGGCCAACCACCTGTTTCCATAACACCAGCAGTGAATATACGCACTTTCGTTGTTGATCATCAACAAACAGTTTAGTTTACTGTTTTCCCCGTAAAAGAGAATAACTGTGCCAATTTCTTACGTTGCTACACGATGAATACACCGTCAGTCGCAAAGGTAATTCGGGCCTATTTTGTCTCGCAGGTCAAGGTCATCCAAATCACGAAGGCTTCATTTTGACTTAATTCGAAACCAGACGAACAATTTTCAACACCAATCATCCCTGCGTGCGAGTAAATGGGTGAGTACTAATGGTGTCTCGGCATATGGGACAGCCGATTGCATGATAGTATACAAAAAGTGCTAACTGCAGTCAATATTCGATTCACTTTATGTCTCTGTACGCACGCGACGGTGGACAGTAGTCAGCGGATTGTATGAGTCTGAGCCACAGCATACAAATGGTGAGTAAACACAACCTACCGGTAGCTTTCGCATTGAATGAGGTAACCGCGTTAGCAGAGGGGGAACAATAAACAGGATACAAGCAGTCGAACTTGATCAAGAGTGGACCAACGGTGCTGAGATTAAAATTGTTACTACCCATCTCTGATAACATTTAATCGCTATGTACTGCGGCAACTGGAGTAGAGGCCTAAACCACTTGAATAAATCGAGAAATTGATCAACTGCATGCTGAATGTTGACGGCATTTTGAATCAGTCAAAAAATGAGTCAAATCCAATTTGTTTTACAAGTAAGCCACATCAGCACGACTAACCAAGCCTATTTATGAGAGTGAACAAATCAACAACGCACGTTTGTAAGTTCCGTCATTATAATAGAGTTGAATTTCTGACTGCCGCAACGTTGACCTGATATGATCGTAACTAGACAGACGATGAACTGACATGAAGAACTCGGATCTCGATGCATACTCGTGGACTGGACGCTAGCGGGCCACCCAAAACTAGGCAGCGTCATCCCTAAAACGATGCTCGAACCCGCAGCCGTACGAGTAGCAGTCAAATGTCTGCCAATGGAGGCGCCGAAAGCCTCGTAATTTCCACCTAATCGCAAAAAACTTTAGTCAGATTCGCGATTGAGTTTGGCCAAGCAGTTATCACCCAAGTAAAACGAAAAACAACAGATACCGACCGGGAATGCAAGAGAGAAACAAATCAATTCAAATAAACTGACGACATTCGACCAGGTCGAGGGCTAACAAAAAGCTCGTCGCTTTACCCTCTAGAATAGTCATTTGGGAAAGATGGAACAATTTGAGACTGCAACATAAGGCACATCATCAGGGTCGTCACATCGACGAACAGGCTAATAACCACTTTATATACCAAGCTTCAGATGAATGGAACTTACGGTAACCACCCTCAGTGCATGTTCCGCGTTGTTCAATAAGGTGTTGAATTCGTAATAAGACCAGTTGGAAATCCATCGAAATTCTAGGAGAAAATACCCGCTTTTGCTTCGTTTTACAGAATTCAATCAAGGCAGCATTGTTGTAAGAAAAAAAGTTCCATGAAATCTAAAAAGAAGTGAAGATTATCACCAATATGATGTCGAAAAGTGGCCGTAAGCAAGGAAAGTGATGAGTTACATAAACGGATGCATTTACAAAACAGATATTCAGACAAACAGGTAAGCATTACGTGAATATGGCTAGCATTATCTTCATCCAGATCAGATTGCCATAATGAAAGGAGCTGAAGAACGACTGCACTTATCTGTCTAGATTGGTTTGCCTAGTACTATTTGGGACTTCATCAACACAACACAGATGCGACGTGAAATGAAAGAAATGTGTGAGGGGGGGCCTGTGTACAACCTTGGTATGGTGGTCGGGCTTGCATGCTATTTTGGTCCGGCGGGATGTGTTGATTAGGATATCGGTCCTTGCAGGTTCATCATCATCATCATAGACAGCAATACATCAGTGGGTCACACTAATGCTTAACTGCCACACAACCATGAAGAAAAAGCAAACCCTATATAGAAAGAGAGAAGGAAAAAGAAGGGGACGGAAAAAGACCTAACTACCGAAAATTACTACGTCCATATTCAAACATTCAGCATCAAG
>QNGE01004275.1:0-60616 GCA_008508345.1 Paragonimus westermani
CCGGATAGGTAGGCTTCAATCAACCAGCAAATGTGGAATGTGGTCTGTAGTGTAACTAACGGAAGGGTCGATTAGAATAACGATATATGTGGGGGACTCAGTTGGATTGGGAAGAGGAGGATACGGTGTAGGAACAAAATATGACATTCTCCCCCGCCATGAAAAAAACTATTTAAAATAAAGGTGGATTACTAGGAGTTAAATGTCCAACGTATCAAGTGGGTTATCTTAGAACAACGATAACAGTAAAACTGTGAATCAAGGTTAGGCCTCACGACTTCGAAGTGAATAAGGTCTAACCCTTTTTTGCTGGGTGATGAGATCTTCAACGCTTGTTTCTGGTGAACTAGTAGTTTCTATCGTGTCTGATATAATGGAGGATGTGTCGACAATAGAAGGGTTTGGAATGGGGTCTGACAAAATGGTTTGTGGTGGTTGAGATGTGTTTCTGAAAGAAACCAGTTGGAGGAGGTATACGGTTTCCTCGTGGCCATCTGGGAGACGAATGTGTGCGTATTCGAGGTTCCTCTTCAGCAGTTTAACTTCTACTAAGGAATCGTATTTGGAGGTTCGGACATTCTTCCGATAGAGTACTGGTCCGGGCGTAACAAGCCACTGAGACAGACTAGTTCCTGCGGACGATTTCTGATTATGTAGAAACATGTGTTCGTGTGGAGTAGCGTGCAACGCGTCTGTAAACACGTATTCCCACTGGTCAATATTCAGTGCTTTGGAACGCAGACAGAGAGAAACAGTTTTCCATAGTGCCATTGAGTCTTTCAACTTGGCCGTTGCCTTGTGGGTTGTAACTGGTGGTTCTGCTGGTGGCCACATCGCGATCGTGAAGGAATTGTCTCAACTCCTGCGACATAAACGTAGATCCACGATCGTAGTGAACGAATGAGGGCATTCCAAACATGAAAAAGAGGTCAGTTGATCGGGTAATGACAGTAGATGCAGACATATCTGGACAGGGAAAAGCGAATGAGAAGCGGAGAAACTCGTCAATTACAGTTAGTATATAGTGATTGCGAGTGNAAGTTCACTGCCCGAATGCTTGATTCGGGAGGGATGTGTGGCCGGATGACGAACTCGGCCCACAGGTACACGCTGGTAACTGTTTTCATTCATCTACGCTAAGGTGTGTTCACCGATTATCTCCTGTTTTAGACTAATCAGCAAACAGTATTCTAGTCTGAGATGGCCGACACGTTCGTCGCAGCACTACACAATCACGTCACCGTGACTCATGGCATCCACCAACCGCTCCAAGTCGTTGCTCACTGAGATTTCGACTGCCCGCCTCCAGGCAGTCCCTGTTCACGCCTACGTTCTCCCAAGCTCCATAATAAAAGGCAGGGTTGTTTGAATAACATCCTGAAAACGCAGCTTTCGGCAGTCAGGGTTTCTCTTATTCGCTTTTAGCTGCCTTTACAACAGTCTTGGGGACAGTTCCTCAAACATCCGACATATATACTAGCCGAAGAAGCTGGTAGAGCATCAGTGTGATGTGTCCGTATTTCTATGGCTATTCGCAGGCTGTATCACACTACTCCATACGTTTACGTCAAATGCATATCTTGACGAATATCTAATATACAACCCATTCGTTTTACAATGATCAGGATTTTGTGCCTCAAACGCTTTGGTGTTAATCCCACCAGCTAAACCCCTTCGGAAGTTTGGAACCATTGGTTTCGTACATTCAGTACTTACGTCACGAAATCTTATACAGCATGTTCAGACAAACTTGATGTTCTCATCAGCTACATTTCATCTGTTGTCTACGGATATGTGGCTGAGTGGAAAACATCTAAAGATGGGTTTCATATCCTAGGAAAACTTTATGTGAAACTTAAGAATGAGATTTCCGCTCGACACCTGTTGTCAATCCGCAGGCAAGAAACAGCCCAATGTTTGACAAGTTCTTTCAGGCTATTAAGTCGTTAGTGTAGAGTTCAGCAGACTGTAGCCGGCCGGTTACGAATAACGCAGATTAGACAAGGAGTATATTGCCGACAAGCAAAAACGACGCTAGTACAGCGGAACGACAAGCGAGCATGCAGCGGAGCCGTACGTTCGTGCGCGTAGACGACTTGCCGATAACCATACTGGTTCAAACAAACATTTAAGCGCATACAGAGTTTGGGATCAAAAAGAGTACAAGTGGCAATCGTAGCTTCAACACAGTTAGCAATAAACAAATAGGGTCGCTACAGAGCTCCCTCGCTAGAAGACAACTAGAGTGTTGACTTCGGTAGTGTATGAGTTTTTCAGTTAACCGGAACCGTTGACTCGAACATGAATGGTCCAATTTACTCCTGCCACACAGCTCGCGTCTACGTCCGGTGGAAGAAGGGAAAACGACTGAAAGTGGTTGGGGGAGTACGGTTGGGCAGGTTAATAATTATAGGCAGTAGGCGAATTGGGAACAGACACGTGACCGGCCTAATAGGAACGTAGCCTTGTTCGTGTCCATCGCAGGCGATCCTCGCAGGACTTCGAGCTCTTCGGCGTCTTCTCGCGATGCGCGGCTTCAACGTCCCATGCAGATGATGGATGGTCAACTCTAGGTATCTAGGATGTGCAATGCTCGTAAATGGGAAACCATAACCTCACCGGGCTTCTGATCCAACCGAATCTGACAGGATTAGGCTTTCTTTTTGAAAGAAAACGTCTTGTCGACAGAGTCTGCCGTATGTAGAGCCATCTAAAATTAAATTTGTGAGAAAATGTGCCAACAACAAAAACTAGACACGGCGGACGCCCACATAATCTGCTAATCGCATTGGCTTCCGCATCTCCCGACCGGGTCTGCTCTGAGGGCTTGGCTCCGTCGAGGCATACGGAGTCGCAACTGAAACCGAATCTGTACAAACGCTAGGCAGTGTACTGGTCGAAGAGGACGTTGCTGTTCGCGAATCTATCTCCCTATCAGGTACCTCTATAAACGCTGACTTCAGTCTATCGATAGAGATAACCTCGCGTTTACCATTACGCTCCAACACGAAAGTCTTAGCATAGCGTGAGAGTATGCGGAACGATCCTGCATACGGCGGGCACAAAGGTCATCGAAGAGTAACCGCACGAACCAAAACATGAGAACAAGTCAACAGACGAGGATGTAAGTGCGTTGGCGTCGTCTGTTCCATCGGTGGGGCTGGTCGGAGTCGTCTCATGTGTTGGGTCAGCCACTCGCCGTAATCCGCGAAGTTGATAGGTCTCGTTGCGCGTGTGGCAATCAACTCGCCGGGTAAACGTAAGGAGCACCCAGAGACTAACTAGGCGGAGGTGGTATGCAAGTCTGCCTTCAGCGTGTTACGGATACCTAACAAGACTAGTGGTAAAACCTCGTGCCATGAGAGGTTGTTGCTAGTGGATAGTGAACTTTCCAATTGCGGATGAAAACATTCAACCAACCCGTTGGCTGCCGGGTGGTAAGCTATTGTGCGAATTCTACTACAGCCTAGCGCGTTGGGAAGTGATGTGCAGGCTAAATCAAAGTGTGATCCGCGATCGGTGGTCACTACAACAGGGCAACCAAACTGAGCAACCCAACGTTCCAAGAATGCCCGTGCGACAGTTTCTGACGAGCAATTCAGGATTGGTATAGCTTCTGGCCAATGTGTAAACCTGTCTACGCATGTCAGAATGTAAGTATACCCATCCGAGGGTGGCAGGGGTCCGACTAGGTCGACATGCACATGGTAGAAACGCTCATCGGGAGCTGCAAAACTACCCACTGGGATACGCGTGTGACGGTGGATCTTATACCACTGGCAGTGTATGCAAGTTTTGGTCCATGTGCGGACATCGCGATTGGCAAAGTTAGGGGTGACCATTTTGACTGTTGAACGTATGCCTGGGTGAGACATGTGCAACGTGTCGAAAATCCGGCGGCGCAAGGCCAATGGAATAACCGGACGAGGGATGCCTTGTGAAGTGTCACAAATAATCATCCCCTCTGAGGAATTCATGGGAACGCTTTCTAGCTCAAGAGAAGTGGACCGGCGAATTTGTTCTATCTCCGGGTCGCTGTCCTGTGCGGCTGCGATCGCCGCCAGCTCTACTGACCTGTCTACCGTGCTCTTTGTAGCATTAATGTGCGAAAGAGCATTGCAATACCTGAAATATCACGAATATCGTTCGCAAACTGAGTGATATAATCCAGATGTCGGGTCTCTCTGGGGGAATACTTGTCGGTTGTAGAGCGTACGTTAGCGGCTTGTGGTCTGTGAAGACGATAAAATCCCTGCCTTCAAGGACATGTCGAAAATGGTGGGTGCCGAGATATATCGCCAATAGTTCTTTCCCGAAAGCATTATACTGCGACTCAGTTGATTGTAACCGTTTGGTGAAAAAGGCTAGTGTGCACCAGTCGTCAACAAGTTGCTGTTGCAGGACCGCCCCTACAGGCACGTTTGATGCATCCACGGTTAGCGCTAAGGGAGAAGACGGATGTTAATGCGAAAACGATGCTATATTGGCAATAATCCTTCTTAGATTAATGAAGGTAATTTTGGAGGCCGTTGGAAATAAGAATGAGCGTGCCTTACCTCTGAGAAGGTCGGTGAGCGGTTGCATTCGATGGGCACAGTTAAGGATGAAACAGCGGTAAAAAATTTACTAAACCATCGAAATGGCGGAGTTGTTTGAACGATGTGGGCTCCGGTCAGTGCACTATTGCCTGCACTTTGTCGGGGAGAGATTCGATCCCGCTCGCGGATATAATGTGACCTAGGAAGGCTACGTGGGGCGTCCCGAACGAGCATTTAACTAGGTGTATGGTCACCCCATGATGCGACAAACGGGTGAATAATGAACGCAAGTGAACGCAATGTTCTTCCTGTGATGAGCTAGCCACCAAAATATCATGTAAGTGCGGAAAACACCGTCCAGTCCATGAGGCACGTCGTGAATAAAACGTTGTAAAATCTGAGTGGCATTGCTTAGACTAAACGGCATGCGTAAGGATTCGAAAATTCCGAACGGTGTTATGACTGTTGTCTTTGTGACGTCTTCGGTGGCTACCGGAATCTGGTTATAAGCACGCATTAGGTCGATTTTTGTGGATATCTGCTTCCCCGATAAGTTTGCCGTCAAGTCCTGAGTGTGAGAAATTGGATACCTATCGGGATTGGTTGCGTTGTTCAATGCTCGATAATCACCACATGGGCGCTAGTCTTTATCAATCTTTTTAGGTACCATGTGAAACGGAGAAGCTCATGAACTATTGGACGGACGGATAATGCCGAGTTGGAGCATGTGCTCAGATTCGGCTCGGGAAATTTTGAGCTTATCGGGAGCTAAGCGACCTGGACGACTTCGAACTGGCGGCCCTCGTGTGACAATGTGATGCGCGAATTCGGTTGTCACGGCCGGTGGTTCGTTAACAAGAGTGATCAGTTGAGGGAATTCGGACAAGAGTTTCCCATAAGGCTCGCAAACCACGGAATTGGTTAGCATTAGGCTGGTCACAACCGCGTGCGACGGCTTGCTCCGAACATTTAATTCTGTCGATGTATCTATCAGACGCGATCGACGTGCGTCGACCAGTAAATCGAAGTGTCGGGGGAAATCGATACCAACGATAGGAAAAGGTATATCAGCCACAAAAAAAACCCAGTGAGAATCGCGTGGAAGACCAAAGTTTAAAATTGGCAGCCAACGGCAGAAGGTTCTAATGGGCGTATCGTTTGCAGCCCGGAGAGTAGTGCCAGATTCTGATCGTGCATCCGTTATCGAATGCGGGATGACACTAACTTCCGCTCCTGTATCGACTAAAAAGTGCATTTTGGAGGTTAAATCCTTCAGAAAGAAAAGGCGACTGCTGTTTGAATGGCCTGTGGCTGTCGTCGCTAAAACACCCCGACCTGCTAGATTAAGCGTGTGTTACCACGACGGCTACATGATGATCGGTATCGTCTAGTGTTTTCACCATACGTCTCATGATACCAACAAACACTGCCAGTTTTTAATCCGGGCGGTGATCAGGCACGCGTTGGAGGAATTCTAGATGGTGACCTGTTACGTTGAATGCTGCCGCGAAGATCCGTCAGTTCACACTGCAACTGAGATATCTCGGCGTTTGTTTCTAAAGGGGGTTGCGTTCACAACATTCCAATGCTTTGCACAGGTTTGCTATTTCGGCGTCTTTTCTGGCTAACAAATTATCCGCCGGAATGTTGGAGGTAACTATCTGCCCAACTAATACTGGCTGCCCCCTGCCTCGGAAACGTTCCTTTACTGCGTCGGCCGAAACCGCTAGGTCACTTAACAGACGTAAGGGTAACACGGATAGTAGCCCCTGTGCATACTCAGGCAGCCTTTGCTCTGGAAATCATGTATTACCTGCTGCATGTCGCATTTCCCGAAGAGGAACCGATGGCTTCTTGTCCCCCAACTGCAGCCGTTGGAACAGTTGTTCCGAACGCATTTTATCAGACGGCTGTGTTTTATTAAAAATCGTTCGCTTAGCTGACTCATAACGATCGGTTGCCGAGCCTAGTAAGCCATCACTAACGCGGTTCAGCATATCTCGGGGAAGGCGCGGTAATAAGCTGTGAGAACTTGTCCGGATTATTCGCTATACGCCGGTTGCCGAACTCCATTTCCAACAGGGCGAACCAAAGATCTGGATCAAGATCCCCCAAAAGCAGGAACAGTCAGCGTGATCAATGATACGGAAGACGGGAACCCAGACTTCACCTCCTTAGTGTCCACAGCGACTGAGTGAATGCAAACGGATATATAAATGTATACATATATATATATCCGCACTATATATACACTATAAGCACTCAAAAAGTAATGTGAAGGGGGGGAAACTGAACTCAGTATGCACTATGACATATAGTTTAAACAGGATCACCAATTTTTACAGTTCAACGGGCTGTATTCCGTTGGTTACGAATAACACAAAGAGTAGACAGAGAGTATATTGCCGACAAGCAAAAACGACGTGAGAGCGAGCGAATAACAAAACGAAACGTTAGTACAGCGGAACGACAAGCGAGCATGCAGCGGAGCCGTAGGTTCGTGCGCGTAGACGACTTGCCGGTAACCATACTGGTTCAAACAAACATTTAAGCGCATACAAAATTTGGGGACAAAAAGAGTACAAGTGGCAATCGTAGTTTTAACACAGTTAGCAATATAAAAAATAGGGTCACTGCGTTAGCGAAAGACTGCGATTTCAGGACAGTCTTCATTAGGCAAAACTAACACCATGCGATACATGATACACCCATTAGTGGAATGCAGTCTGGAAATGTTTGAGAGCATTCTGGAAAACACATCGGTCGATTTGGACCCAGCTTAAAACAGGTTCGACTCCTGGAGATGGCTTGCCGACGGTCTAACTCTTTTCATCCATATGAATTTTCGCATTATGCATCAATTTCCACACTTCAAGCTGCTAACCGATCAACGTTCCGTTGCCTTTATGTATGACACTAAAATTGCCAGTATGATCAAAAATGACCAAATTCAACGCTGGCGGATCGAACAATCTCAATTCTCTCATGATGTTGTCTCTCGTCCTGGTGATGATAATCCTGCGACCGATACTCTATCGCGAGCCCTTTGTGCATCATCTCTTTCCATCGATTGTCTTAAAAGGCTCCATGATTCTCTCTGCCACCCCGGAACTACTTGTCTGTCTCATTTCGTTCGAACAAAGAATTTGCCATCCTCCCTAGACAATGTCAACAATGTTCTCTCTGTTCCCAACTAAAACCGAAATTCTACACCCCCTCTAATAGTCCTCTAATTAAAGCGACACAGCCTTTTGAATGTATTAGTAATGATTTCAAAAGACCGATTCCCTCTTCCACTCGCAATCACTATATACTAACTGTAATTGACGAGTTTCTCCGCTTCTCATTCGCTTTTCCCTGTCCAGATATGTCTGCATCTACTGTCATTACCCGATCAACTGACCTCTTTTTCATGTTTGGAATGCCCTCATTCGTTCACTACGATCGTGGATCTACGTTTATGTCGCAGGAGTTGAGACAATTCCTTCACGATCGCGATGTGGCCACCAGCAGAACCACCAGTTACAACCCACAAGGCAACGGCCAAGTTGAAAGACTCAATGGCACTATGGAAAACTGTTTCTCTCTGTCTGCGTTCCAAAGCACTGAATATTGACCAGTGGGAATACGTGTTTACAGACGCGTTGCACGCTACTCCACACGAACACATGTTTCTACATAATCAGAAATCGTCCGCAGGAACTAGTCTGTCTCAGTGGCTTGTTACGCCCGGACCAGTACTCTATCGGAAGAATGTCCGAACCTCCAAATACGATTCCTTAGTAGAAGTTAAACTGCTGAAGAGGAACCTCGAATACGCACACATTCGTCTCCCAGATGGCCACGAGGAAACCGTATACCTCCTCCAACTGGTTTCTTTCAGAAACACATCTCAACCACCACAAACCATTTTGTCAGACCCCATTCCAAACCCTTCTATTGTCGACACATCCTCCATTATATCAGACACGATAGAAACTACTAGTTCACCAGAAACAAGCGTTGAAGATCTCATCACCCAGCAAAAAAGGGTTAGACCTTATTCACTTCGAAGTCGTGAGGCCTAACCTTGATTCACAGTTTTACTGTTATCGTTGTTCTAAGATAACCCACTTGATACGTTGGACATTTAACTCCTAGTAATCCACCTTTATTTTAAATAGTTTTTTTCATGGCGGGGGAGAATGTCATATTTTGTTCCTACACCGTATCCTCCTCTTCCCAATCCAACTGAGTCCCCCACATATATCGTTATTCTAATCGACCCTTCCGTTAGTTACACTACAGACCACATTCCACATTTGCTGGTTGATTGAAGCCTACCTATCCGGCGTTGTCTTTTCACTCTCTCGGTTATTCCTATCGGACCTATTCGTTACACCGAAAGTGTAAGACCACTGAATAACAAATAGTCCTGAAAGCATAAGCAGTGTAACGTGATGTTGCTGGCTTCCTTATTCAAATTTCTGGTCAGATACACGGACGATATGAATGATGGAATCAGGTCAGTTTAGGTGAATTTACAGAACTGTAGGCTAATTTCCAGCCAATGCTCAGTTTTCTGCACCAGTCACTTTCACGGATTCCATCGTGCTGCGGTAAACGGAAACGGAAATTTATCACTCGATAATTCATCGTTAGTGACGGTAGCGCACAACAGTTAATTCAGGGGTTCCAGCAACACTTGCAATCATATTACCATAAAGACCACATAAGCACTGCCTTGAAACATTGCAAGCCAAACTGTGGCAGAGGTACGTATCCTGCTTTGGCAAGGTGAACATCGTTCATACAATAATTCCTCCTCCCCATCATCACAGTCATGAGCCTGACCAGAAGGTACTGTAACTCGGGCCGCCCCTAGTAAATGCATCATACTGCCACTTTGCTCAACGGAATAGTCAGTCTTCAAATTTCGTGTCCACTTTGTTGCCCAACGACCACGCGGTTTCCCCCCGGCTGCCCGGTGGGGTAAACACTCAGCTGGCGTGCGGAGTGCGTGACCCAACCATCACAGGCTGTGCAATGCGATTAGCCGATAAATTGATCGTCTATCCCGACTGTTTTGGAGTACGTGCCGGTGACCGACAGTATTGCTCCCGCGATCAGCCTAATTAACGTGGTGAAGGCAACGACAGTCTGCTGACATCTTCGCTATGAACAAGCCACGTTTCCGAACCACAGAGTAAAACTGAACATCTTTTCGATACCACAGTGATGCAGGCTGGCAAAGGTAACATGTGCCTTTGTTACCTTCGTTGAAACCTCCTCAGTAATACAAAAGCTGAAGAGATATTGCTACCTAAATATGTGAAACGTCCATAAGGCCAGCGTATTGCCTGCAATGAAGGAGGTAGAAGTGGGAATGCCTCAGTCTTGAAGCCGCACTTTGAAGGCGCGGAGCGCATTTCATACAAACCAGCTCGGTCACTCACCTTGCTCAGCACGAAACGCATGTATTCCGCAGAGGACTTAAGTGAGACAATGTCATCCGCATACTCTAGATCAGTCAACTTAGTACCAGAAAAATGCCCAACGGTATGCACAAAACTTCTCAAGCGTACCTCCCAGAACGTCGTCCATGACGGAATTGAGTAGGAAGGATCATCAACACCCCTGACGAGCATCACTAAGTGTTTAACACCGGAGACTGTTGTCCATAAACCCTCGACCTCCTTACAGAGTGACCATAGGGTGATATCAACAGATTCACGTATTTCTTGGGACCTCCCTCACGAATACAGTAGTTCCAGAGAAGGTTATCAGAAGCAGCCCTTAGGTTTAAAAAGACTAAGACCCTCGGTTTTCTATGAGAGTGCCAATGCTTCAAAATCCGTCGTAAAGTGAAAATCAACGCACTCACGAGAGGATCAGGATCCTGTCTGTTCTCTACGTATCTGACTTTCTCTGAGCCTAGTAATCCAACGTAAAATGAGGCCACTGAGTAATTGGGACGCACCGGACACTAAACTGATGCCTCTGTGTCTGTCACATAGGCTTCGGGCCGTCTTTTTGAAAACGGGAATTACTGTTGATAAGCGGTAACCACCAGATACCCCTTCAGTTTCCCAAACAGTGTAAAGGAGTTTTGACAGTTTTGATACCAAACACTTCACCACCCTTGAAAAGAGAACGAAAGAGATTTGATTTAGGAGCCCTGTTAAGCCTCGATAACTTAAGCTCCAGGGCCACCTGTGCTTCTGACAGAAGGTCGTCTGGAATGCAGTGACTTACCACTCGAGTTCCACCACCTAGGTGGTTTAGTTAGGTCTAGATGAACCGTTCAAAATGTTCAGCCCACCTTTCAAGTCAACGATGTTGGTTGTTGTTAAGTGAACCAACTTTTTCACACATGGTTTTACTTACATCGACCTCGCAGCCAACACACGGATCAAGGACAACCGTCTGTTTCCAGACAAAAAGGTTCGTTCCATCTTGCGACTGTTGGACCAAGTGGTGCTCATGGTCTTTAAGAAAACTTTTGGTCAGCTTGCGTTCAAATTTTCGACGGCCATCATATTCAGGAATAGTTGGAATCGAGCGGAGCTTTTTCGTTACGTTTATCGGTGGCAGAAACCCAGTGCTGTCCTAAGTGCACAGACCCCCCCGGAAAAAATCTTACAGCAGCTACGATTCGTCCCCAGTGTTTGTCAAATCCTCTCACCTGATTCGAACTGGGCAATTTGTTCGTCAGTGCCTCCTGGTAGGTGTTCCTTACACCTCACTCACCTGAATGCCAGTATTATGCGTTTACGAGCATATGACCTCCAGAAAAGTGAGACAACAAAACGGGCACGCACAACACCACGATCTGAGTCTAGGTGTTTGCTTGTTTGTTAACAGACCGGCGCCACTTGCAACTGACTCCCACATGATCCAGTTGTGCCCCATTTGTTGTTCTCACTGCTGCCCAACCGCCGTAGAACCGTGAAGAAAAAGCAAGTCTTGTCCAGGAGGAAAAAACAGGACAGAGAAAAGGACCACTGAAAATGGCCGCCTGTATACAAACATTCAACATCAAGGTGCCCACACCTTGCAGACAATCGGGCGGTGAGTGGAAGCAAAGCGTCATCAGCAAGACAGTTTCCTTACGGCTTTCACTGCCCAATGTCGTTAGAAATCAGCCCACTGAGCCTGATTAGCCGCCACCTCACCTAGTGTCCCGCTATCAACTCTGTGAGCCACGAAGTCTCCATGTCTGGAAGCAACATACACGGATCCTCCAAGTGATCTTTTCTCTATGCTGAATTGCAGCTCCCATCAAAAAGGCAGCTCCAGCGTCCCGCACCGGGCCATTTCACTAAAGGCGAATTCTAATCGTGTGACCACCGTTAACCATGCAAACGCACTAAATTAGTAGACCAAGGTAAGCAGTGCTGCTGGAAATATGGAGCCGGAGGTCACGGATGTGGAACAGACAATCAAGGGAGGGGCACAGATTCCGATCGGTACAAAAATGTTTATCGCAGCACCAAGAGGGAGTACACTCATACGGTAGAAGTGTCAGCCCCCACGGGTCACGATCGAATGCCTTTAGGAAACCCAGCAAATCCAACAGATCGATGTGGGTAACTAAATTTTCACATCACTATTACGTCCTCACATCTGTACAGTTGGTGCTCTTCCTGCAAATGAACTCCGTTCAAACACTTGTCTCCGTATCATTGTAGTGAGGCCACGCTAAGGCCCAGCAACGTGCCCGTAGCAAGTAGAAGTCTCTTCTGAATCGGTAAACAATGACTCAGGCGATAATCCTGCGAATGACCTCCATCAGACCGAGACAGGCGTAAAAAACCGGGTGTCTGAAATACCAGCAGTAAAATCGAGAGGCAAAAACAACCAGAGGGGCTGCCAAATGACAATCTCTATTGACCGGGTACCGTATCATGTAACCAAACAACGTAGCTCCAACAATTGACAACACGACCACACCGGAAATCAGGCTTAATCAACGTCATCATAGAAGGGCACATAGGGACGACCATAGAACAACGTGTGTTCCAAGCAGGGCTGTGATATACGACAGTGTAATCTATAAAACACAGCCGCTTAGAACCAAAGTTGAACCGTAGCCACACTGGTTCAAATGGACGAACAGCAACGAAAAACGCACATGACGAACCGTGATGCAAAATATGAAAAACACGTATAACGAGACACAAGAAACCGAACCTCATTACCCATGTCTTTCATATTTCAGCAACACCAGGATCGTGGGACAACGGTGTGGGAGTCCCGCTCTCAAATGGCGCCTTGACGGTGATCCATTAAAACGAACATCCTTACTATTCATAAAACTCTTCAAAATGTCGCAGAATCGTTGCATAGAACGAGTTATTACAAATTTGTGCGTCCTGTGTTGTTTTACAGCTCAACCGTTCTTCACAACATCAGCCGCTCCTATCGGAAAAAATCGTAGTGCTTGAACTCAGCAGATACTGTTTGAGGCAACAAGTAGTTGCAATAATTACGGGTTCAAAATGTCCGTGTGAAAAGGTATGCAGTGCCTCAAGTACCCAAAGTGGTACCACATCAAGTGCACCGGCCTCAACGAACACCGATACCAGCAGCTCGTCCCTTCATCTCTCAATTCTCTCTGCATGACCTGCGGAGTTTGACGGGGGGCAGGACGCCGTCTTGCCACTGACTTATCACACGCGCACCGTGAACATTGAAGCGGAGCAGAAAACCTGAAAACGCTGGACTCTTCTCAGCTCCATACCTCCTGTTTCTTTCATGGAATTAGAATGGGACAGTATCATCGGACGCTGAATGAAACCATGTTGGATCTGTAATCTTTAAAAGATTACATAGCTTTACTCCTCTAATGTTGAAACCAACAAGAAGGCGGTTGTCACATCAAATGCACACACAGAAGAGAAATGCCCTAAAAGTGAAATATAAAGCTCTCAGTGAAAGGAGAATTGTTTTATGGAGTCTCTGTCCCATAACCTCTTCTCCAACCGGGCAAGCCAAGTCAGCCTCAGTGTCTTTATTCTCCGTGGACATTACAAACCTCGTACTTGCGAGAATGTTACGAGCCACGGCAACCGGAAATCACATGGCATTTCGGTAACTTTATCAACCTTCCTCAGCCCCGAGAGAGTGGTAGGGAAAACAGTGGCTTTGAAGACCACCAAAGCCCATCTGTTAGGCGTGTCTATGGATCGCTCTCGGCAAGAGAGGTTGAAACGGGAGCAGCGGACTAAGACTAAGTGACGAGTCATGATGGACCAAAGGCCACACATGAAAACTAATGCCGCAGTGTATCTTCCTGAATTATCCCCTCAGACTCCTTCGCCTATTCCGGAAATCGAGACATCGACTGCATAGCCATTCCAAATATCGGCACCCCAAGCACATGTACGAGTATTAAAAGCACGAAACCGCAAGAAGACTGTAATCAAAGTTACCTGTCCAATAAATTTGGAACAGGAGAAATCGGTTAGGGCTGCCTCCCGTGACTTGAAAAGCACTTGTGTGGCCTGCCCTCTTAGGTGTATTTAACAGTGGTCCCACAACAACGCGCACACTGACGTTTACACACAAGCAGGTGAACGACAGGTTTCGGCAAGCTACCGGCTAGTCAGCCTGACTAACACTCCTTAAAAGTAATGGAGCGCTTAATATAGCGCGCCACGTTCAATCACTTTTATCAGACTTTTTTTATCTTAACATTCTAGGAAACCAGACGTCCGTGTGATACCAGAAAAAGATTACATGCCGACCCGGAGAACTTCGGCTATCGTCCTCACACCCGCGTAGCAGTCACTGGATTGCTGAATGTTGTATATTGCCTGTTGCTGTTTACAATGACTCCCGTTAGATTTACCAACGCGGAGACTAACCAGACACACTTGTGGCTTTTATGCGTGCACTGTATCCTTACAACAGTATGTAGTGCTGTCAGTGCCAGAAATGGTACTGCTTTGTAACGAATAGTTCCGATAAGAATAACCGAGAGAGTGAAAAGACAACGCCGGATAGGAAGGCTTTAATCAACCAGAAAACGTAGCATGTGGTCTGTAATGTAACGAACGGAAGGGTCGATTAGAATAACGATATATGTGAGGGAATCAGTTGGATAGGGAAGGGGAAGATACGGTGTAGGAACAAAATATGACACGCTTCAAGTACACTGGCCTCAACGAAAACCGCTACAGGCAACTAGCTTCTTCATCTGTCTGCTTCGTCTGCATGAACCGCAAGTGTGATGACTGGCCACGCGCGCATCACGAAAAGTGGGGCGACGCAGAAATCCGGTTATTACGAATGGGGGACACTTCTTAATTCTCTATCTTCTCTCATCTCCTCCATTGGGAACAGAATGGGTGACTACCAGCTACCTCTATCTGCAATGTAGTTAGAAACACAGTCCTCGAATGAATACATAGCGCTTGTCCTATCTGGTGTTGGAATCACCAAGAAAGTTATTGCCCCCTCCAACTGCGCACATAGAGAAGGCTGTGATAAAAATGGAGGAGAAAACCCAGATAAATGGGAGTTGTTTTATGAAGCCGCTCCGTCACATCTCAAGTTGAGCCAACTAAATTAGCCTTAGCATCTTTATTCTCCCTGGACGTCAAAAACCTCGTAATCGCTGGCAGGTTGTGCGTCAAGCCAACCGAAAATTCATTCGGCCTTTTGGTAACCTTAGCTGGCATGCAGAGCTCCGAGGTACCACCGGGAAAAACTGGTTTTGAAGTCCGCCAACGCTGACCCAAAAGGCATGTCTCTCAATCGCTGTTGGCAAGACGGGATAAATCACGAACAGCGGGCTAAGAATAAATCACAAATCGTGAGCGACCAGAAGCTACAGTTGGAGACTAAGGTCGTAGCCGCTGCTCCCGAAGTGTCCAATCAGGCTTCTCTGTCTGTAATAAAAAGCTGGGATTCCATTTGTGTGGGCGTCGTTCCAACCGCGGACGCTCCAAACGCAGGCATAAGCAACCATGCAGAAAATTCTTCCGAGAATTCGGGACGAAAGGAAACTTTCGGGACCGCCCCCTGTTAATCAACGAGCATTTCTTTGCCCCGCCCAACTTCTGTCAATGGCTCCACAACACCGCGCACGTTACCCTCTGTCAAATCTCACCTCCAATCAGATGAAAGTCGAACTTTCCGCGGGTTAAAATTTCCAAACACCTTCCCAAAGGGTGATGTTGACAGAGGCACAGAGGCTGCAAGTTGCGACACCGAGAGTGCTGGTCAAGCCTCCTGTAGGGTCGTTGACATACGTACAGGCGGTGACATCGTGCCTCAAAGAAGAGCCGTCAGAACAGTCCGGTGGAACAGACCGAGTCCAACCCGGCAACCCTCCGCAATCCTAGATCTCGTTTTCCAAACCCTTTCTCGCACTCTCTTCCCATTTTTTCGCGAAATCGAACGAGGGACTAGCTTTTAAGTGCATATATACGAATTATCTGAGTCTGCTCAGTAATTTATCGGTTATCAGGCACTTCACTACACCCAAACACATTTGTTTGCTTCCACAGAGACCTGGCTTAGAGGTGATATCAGTGACAGCGAACTACGTGTCCCCAGGTACTCAGTTTACCGAGCTGGCTCCGCTTGACGGAGAATGGGCCTCTGCGATTTTTCTTCAGCAATATTTCGCGATTACCCACGGTTGTCGATATATTAAACTCCTCTGTAAATGCGACCGTCTGAGGCTTCAACTAGCAATGCGTAACCGCGACTCACTCCTAGTGTGGGTTTCCTATCGTCGGATGTCTCTGTTGGGAAAAGCACTTTTCTATCGTCCGATGTCTCTGTTGGGAAAAGCACTTTTTCCCAAGAAACTCGCTATATTTCCAAAGGGAAATAGATGCTTCTGTTTTGATAACTCGAAGGCTCGCCATCATTCTGGAAGATTCGAGTTCGCGCGCTTGCTTCTGACCGGCCCGTTTTGTGTCCTTGGACGAAGGCCACCGAAAACCTATAAATACGGCCGTTTTGAGCCACTGTTTTGCCTTCGGGCTGAGCAGCAAATAAATCTGGTTTGAAGGCCTTCCTTTCCCTCTCTCAGGGGGTCGTAACAGGTGGCGACGGTGTCATTTCTGATCAATGACGTTGGACGGTAATGACGTCAAGCTGCTGTTGCAGCAACAGATGAAGCTTATGGAGATGGTTGCCCAACGGTTGTTCAATACGAATATGGGCCAACCCGCACAATCTGGTGGTGCGCAATCTGTGGACAGTTTGGCCATGGGTATCTCCGAATTCGTCTACGACCCGCATGCGAACGTGACATTCGATTCTTGGTTCCGTCGGTACGATGACCTGTTTCGTATCGAATTTGCCAACCAGGACGATTCGTGGAAGGTCCGGCTTCTTCTCCGCAAACTTGGCCCTGCGGAGCACGAACGGTACGCCAATTTCATTTTGCCCAAGAGCCCATGCGATATCAATTTCAATGAGACGGTCAGTATTCTGTCGCAGATATTCGGTGACCAGTCTTCTCTATTCAACTTGCGGTACCACTGCCTCAAGCTGACCAAACGGGACTCGGATGATCTTGTCACCTATGCTGGACGTAAATCGTGAATGCGAGAGGTTCAAGCTATCCTCCCTCACAGAGGATCAATTCAAATTCCTCATCTTTGACTGCGGCCACCAGTCCCCCAACGATGCTGACCTCAGTATACGCCTGCTCAATCGGATCCGACGAGGCGAGTCAGTTACCCTTCAGGACCTCACCACTGGAGGCCATCGACTGCTCAACCTGAAACACGACTCAGCCTTGGTCCAGAATGCCGCCCAGTTCACAACCTCTGTCAACACAGTTTCATATCCGAGGCAACAGCAACAACTTTCCCACACGAGCCGCCCAATTAACCCTCCCTCCAAGAAATCGCCGCCCTCTCCATGCTGGCACTGCGGCGCATGGCACTACATCACCCAATGATGCTGACCTCCGTACACGCCTGCTCAATCGGCTCCAACAAGACGAGTCGGTTACCCTTCAGGACCTCACCACTGGAGGTCATCGACTGCTCAACCTGAAACACAACTCTGTCTTCGTCCAGAATCCCGCTCAGTCTTCAACCTCTGTCAACACAGTGTCATATCCAAGGCAACAGCAACAACTCTCCCCCACGAGCCGCCCAATGAACTCTACCTCCAACAAGTCGCCGCCCTCGCCATGCTGGCACTGCGGCGCATGGCACTACACGCGTTACTGCCCCTTCAAGCAACGCCGCTGTCAGCGTTGCAAAAAGGTGGGCCACAAAGACGGGTATTGTCAATCACGTACTCCGGGCAGTCAACGCACAACTAACAAGCGGCCACGCTTATCTCACTCCAAACCAAGTACCAGATCCAACAGCTTACTTGCCTCTTTCAAAGTCAACGTCGTCACGCAGGAAGTTTGTGTCCATATTGATCTACGGACACCCAGCTCGTCTCCAGCTTGATACTGCATTTGATATCACAATCATCCCCAATCGCCTGTAGAAAGCTATTGGCCGCCCGTCAGTCCAGCTGACATCCCTTTCCGCCACCAGTGCACAAATGAAGAAGACAGGAAGACAGGGAATCTTCAGCCAGAGGTATATTTGATTTCAACCAAACGTGTTCAAATACACTGGAAAACCCTACCGTATTCATAATGCTCAAGCGGAGGCTCATACAATGTGGAGGCTCGTACAGTGGCGGAGAAAGAAACATTTTCGGGTTAATTGTGGCATTATCCCAAGAGCGGGCTGATAGGGAAGCTCTTTATCCTAGTAGGTCCAAACGGGCTAAGAGTTCATTAAAAATTTGTTTAAAAAGAGACAGACAGTCACCAGACAGATTTTTTTCTGTCACGGAGTGATCTTCCATTGGAATAGCCTCCCGAGATGTGTCGTGAGCGCTTTCTCTAGGGTGTGCAATTTGTGACCTTAAACGTTCATCTGCTTGGTAACAGAAGTAGAACAATAGGATCTTATTTTTCTTCATACCTGTTGCTCCTACATTGCTACATTGACATTGTTTCTAGAGGAGGCGGTGCTGCATCAATTTTTCCACTATTTCATTCTAGAAGAGCAGTCGTCCGTGTGATACCAGAAGATTACATGCCGACCCGGAGAACTTCGGCTATCGTCCTCACACCCGCGTAGCAGTCACTGGATCACTGAATGTTGTATATTGCCTGTTGCTGTCTACAATGACTCGCGTTAGATTTACCAACGCGGAGACTAACCAGACACACTTGTGGCTTTTATGCGTGCACTGTATCCTTACAACAGTATGTAGTGCTGTCAGTGCCAGAAATGGTACTGCTTTGTAACGAATAGTTCCGATAAGAATAACCGAGAGAGTGAAAAGACAACGCCGGATAGGAAGGCTTTAATCAACCAGAAAACGTAGCATGTGGTCTGTAATGTAACGAACGGAAGGGTCGATTAGAATAACGATATATGTGAGGGAATCAGTTGGATAGGGAAGGGGAAGATACGGTGTAGGAACAAAATATGACACGCTTCAAGTACACTGGCCTCAACGAAAACCGCTACAGGCAACTAGCTTCTTCATCTGTCTGCTTCGTCTGCATGAACCGCAAGTGTGATGACTGGCCACGCGCGCATCACGAAAAGTGGGGCGACGCAGAAATCCGGTTATTACGAATGGGGGACACTTCTTAATTCTCTATCTTCTCTCATCTCCTCCATTGGGAACAGAATGGGTGACTACCAGCTACCTCTATCTGCAATGTAGTTAGAAACACAGTCCTCGAATGAATACATAGCGCTTGTCCTATCTGGTGTTGGAATCACCAAGAAAGTTATTGCCCCCTCCAACTGCGCACATAGAGAAGGCTGTGATAAAAATGGAGGAGAAAACCCAGATAAATGGGAGTTGTTTTATGAAGCCGCTCCGTCACATCTCAAGTTGAGCCAACTAAATTAGCCTTAGCATCTTTATTCTCCCTGGACGTCAAAAACCTCGTAATCGCTGGCAGGTTGTGCGTCAAGCCAACCGAAAATTCATTCGGCCTTTTGGTAACCTTAGCTGGCATGCAGAGCTCCGAGGTACCACCGGGAAAAACTGGTTTTGAAGTCCGCCAACGCTGACCCAAAAGGCATGTCTCTCAATCGCTGTTGGCAAGACGGGATAAATCACGAACAGCGGGCTAAGAATAAATCACAAATCGTGAGCGACCAGAAGCTACAGTTGGAGACTAAGGTCGTAGCCGCTGCTCCCGAAGTGTCCAATCAGGCTTCTCTGTCTGTAATAAAAAGCTGGGATTCCATTTGTGTGGGCGTCGTTCCAACCGCGGACGCTCCAAACGCAGGCATAAGCAACCATGCAGAAAATTCTTCCGAGAATTCGGGACGAAAGGAAACTTTCGGGACCGCCCCCTGTTAATCAACGAGCATTTCTTTGCCCCGCCCAACTTCTGTCAATGGCTCCACAACACCGCGCACGTTACCCTCTGTCAAATCCTACCTCCAATCAGATGAAAGTCGAACTTTCCGCGGGTTAAAATTTCCAAACACCTTCCCAAAGGGTGATGTTGACAGAGGCACAGAGGCTGCAAGTTGCGACACCGAGAGTGCTGGTCAAGCCTCCTGTAGGGTCGTTGACATACGTACAGGCGGTGACATCGTGCCTCAAAGAAGAGCCGTCAGAACAGTCCGGCGGAACAGACCGAGTCCAACCCGGCAACCCTCCGCAATCCTAGATCTCGTTTTCCAAACCCTTTCTCGCACTCTCTTCCCATTTTTTCGCGAAATCGAACGAGGGACTAGCTTTTAAGTGCATATATACGAATTATCTGAGTCTGCTCAGTAATTTATCGGTTATCAGGCACTTCACTACACCCAAACACATTTGTTTGCTTCCACAGAGACCTGGCTTAGAGGTGATATCAGTGACAGCGAACTACGTGTCCCCAGGTACTCAGTTTACCGAGCTGGCTCCGCTTGACGGAGAATGGGCCTCTGCGATTTTTCTTCAGCAATATTTCGCGATTACCCACGGTTGTCGATATATTAAACTCCTCTGTAAATGCGACCGTCTGAGGCTTCAACTAGCAATGCGCAACCGCGACTCACTCCTAGTGTGGATTTTCTATCGTCCTCTCATCTGATGTCTCCGACGGCGACACCCTTCTTACGAACCTAAAAAGCCTCCTAGGTCTGCATCGTACTACCCATTTACATATTATGGATGACTTTATTACGCCCAATGTAAATTGGGCATAAGTTTCCCACTAGGACGGTGAATGCGGATTCTCGACTTCCTTGTGGACGGTTGTGCGAACGAGAACGTGGGCACAACATATCAACGTCCCAAGCGGCATCGTTCTGTAAGATTCCCCCTCTGCTTGACCTGACCACCACTAGTGAGAGCTGCCGGAGCGACCACCAAACCGTCAGTTGGACACGGTGACCATTCCCAGCTCACCTGTGATCTTATCTGTCACTGGTTACAACAACCGGCACAAAACCCCACAGTTCAAACTTGTAGTCAGGCTGGTTTCGACGGCCAGAAAAGTTATCTAGGACCACTTCTTGAATGTGATTACATGGACCAGAACTATCGCGCGTTTCAATGCGCAATTCAGAAGGCGGACAACCTATTCGTACTGCACAAGCTGCGAGCTTCTTATCGCTCATTCCCTCCGCGCATACTACATCTCCACGATGACCGTTCCCATTTATTCGCGAACCATAAGCTTACGGAAAACTCGGAGGGTTCAAGTGCGTCTCACATTGTTCGAAATAGGTGCAGGCGGGAGATCCGTGGACAACAAACTCGTACAAGAAAAGATCCTGTCAAGAGGCCGCGAGAACAAAACACCCTATTTAAGTATCTTATTTGAGAAAGAAGAAGTCTCCGGCTCTTTGTGACTGCCCGACAGGGAGACTTCATCTGAACCCGTAGTTGTGGTCGATTTATTTAAGGAGTGTTTTTCGGTAGTCTACAGTGTTGCACTACCGAACTGGTACGGTATCCTACCGCTGCAGAACCTCTGTCAATCGTTCGTTACCGTTGAGTTTCTTGTCAAGTGCCGAAAACTTTTTATTCCGGATGAATCCATACACAGTGCTCAAAGAAGCATTTCCTAGTATGGTAGAACCCCTTTACAAACTGTTTAAACAGTTACACCGGACTGACGTTCTCCCTAATGCACCGGAAGAGATGACGGTTACACCCAAGCAGGTGAACGACACTTTCCGGCTAGCTATCGGCTAATCAGTCTGACTAGCATTCCATACAAAATAATGGAGTGCTTATTATAGCGCGCCACCTCCAATCACTTCTTTTATTCTACCCAACATGGCTTCCTTCCTAACTGGTAATGCTTAACAAATATGCTTATCTTTATGCATAGCCTGATGGAGGCCAAAGAAAATAGTCTAATCTGAGGTACTATCTTCTTTGATTTTGCCAAGGTTTCAAACCTCCTCCTACACGGCCCCCCTCGAACACAAACTGGAAGCCTATGGTATTCAAGGAAACGTTCTTCGCTGGATTGCCCCCCTTCTTGATAATGGAACTTTTAAAGTTCAAACCAGACCAGACCTTTAGTCTCCTTCCTTTTCTGCTTGAGTTCCTCAAGGGTCAATGCTAGGTTCTGTTATTCCTTATTTATATCAACGACCTTCTACACTTCGATGACCTGAAAATCTAGAATGTCGCTGATCCTGTAGCGAGAAGGCGTCCAAGAAAGCACAGCCTTTATTGTCCAAATCGCCAGTCACATGCAACGCGCGCTCTCTCGTTTATGAGTCATAATTCCAACCCGCAACACCCCGCCCCCCCCCGGTTTCCGTTCACACGTCGTGTGCACTTCTGACCGGTTTACGTGTGTGATCGGCGCCTTCTACCGGGGGGTTTCTGCCTGCCATTCCTCGTCTGTTTGTCCGATTTCGTTGCGTGATGGCTCGTCCGGCTACTCGTGCTGTCCGCCATCCACCCAATGTTGGCCTTGACCGTATTCCAACATCGTGTCGAGATGTTCCTCTAAATGTTGGAAAAACCACGCCTCCGATCTGGCCGTCTGTCGTATTTCGCCTGCCCTGCCTCGCCCGTTGGTCCGATCCAGTCGAGCGATGACTCATCCGGTCGCGCACGTTGTNAAGGGTACGCTAATCAAGTTGTGTACACCGGCCTGAAAAAAGATATATTAGCTGTTGAGCGTGTACAGCGCGATCACCATATTAGTTACGAGCATAAGTAATGTTGCGTACGAGTCTCTGCTGGAAATGTTTGGTTTGTACCCACTTGAGTTTCGATAACTCCATGGTGATTTAATTCACACACACTTTTTAGAGTATGCCTCGTTGAGCAGTTCGTTATTGTAGTGAATGATGACGACCGAGGAGGACAAAATGAGGCTTTTTAACCACCGTCATGGAACCTGCCTTAGGCAGCAGATTTTTTCTTATACGGTTTCTGACATTTTGTATGACCTTTCTTCTGCAGTACTTAGAAGCGCCTCTAGAAATCGGTTTGAAGCATTGCTTGATTCTTATATACCTAAAAATCGATTATGCACGTAATCATAATGTTCTTGGTATTCCCTATAACCCCCATCCCCCGAGAGCCGTGCTACACCCTGTTTTCAATTATTACCTTTCAGATCAACAAACTCCCGCTGGAAACCAAATAAGGGTATGGGTTTCTGCTTCGAATCTCTTTACGAATCGCCGAATCGCCACCAAGAAGTCAGTGATTTACCTCAACAAATTGTTTACTGGGAAACCACTCTAATGAGATGGGCGTTTCTGAGATTTAGTGATAATCTTGCGGTTTGCCTTCTGAGCGCGCAAAAAGATTTATTCTTGTAAGTAACTTGTGATATAAGTTACCGGGAATTCAGAACACCTCGTAAATGTCATGGTGAGACTGGACCTTGACGTGGTGTGACGGCTTGCGCATCTCGATGATTTTTTGGACTAAACCAGACAGAGTTACGCATACCAGACAGGCCAATAGGTAGAGGTCTGACAAACCACAGTCACCTGGTCCTCCAGGTAGGGGGTTGGAAGACGGTTGGCATCTCTTCCCCAAAAACGTACCATTTCTGGTACACCGCCACCCACCCGCTGCCTTGCGGTACAGGCTTTGAGCCAAAGGCTTTGATTGGGAATCTGATCGTTCTCCTGTCTAGGTCTGGGCGTCCTGGCAGTATCTCAGTCCACACACAGCCATGAGTCCTCATAACATCAGCAATTCCATACTGTTCTATCAAATTTAGTTCTCAGGATCCTCAGGACCCCCAATTCTGATAAATTATCTGTAAGTTAACGGTGAAGGTTGCGGTAATCGCACTCTAATATATGAGTTTGTACAGCAGCGCCAGGTTCAACTTCAGTCTACACAACCACGGTGGATCAATACCAAGTTTTTACAGCATTGTCTGTAGGTGAACGAACAAGAATATTTTGATAAGCTTTTGATAAACGATCGTTGAAGTTTTTCTAACACGAGCCTTTTGGACTTGCGTAGATGGCAGTCAATGGAAGTGCAATACTCAAGTTGAGGCCGAGCACACATCTCTTAAAGCGTCAGCTTAGCAGCTGGCGGACTGGACGTCTTTTTGATACAGCCCGCTGTTCTTTTAATTTTTGCTGCCTGGAAGCATACTTGTTCGGAGAAATTAAGGGAGTTTCAGTGCCGTAGTCCTAGATCTCTTACCGAAGTGACTGTATCAATATTACAACCATCTATTGAGATGGAGCCATGGGGTAACTTAAAAACATGAGTGATAATGTTCAATTTGTTCGCTGAGAACTACATCAGCCATGTTCTGCATCACAACTGCATTGACGCTAGGCGTTGTCGTATAATTTGTGGATAGAAATTGATGTCACTGCGCAGTTGAAAACGAATTTCTCTCCACTCAAGTCAGTCGCGTGCAATTCTTTCGGGACAAGGTCCATGCACTGCCGTAACCAAAAGTGAGCACACGTACCACCGCCCATGTCGTAGGCATGTAGCACTTCCGAGGGGCTTTATTATTGTTTTTGAATGCAGTGGCAACTCAAGAGTCAGTGGACGCAACCCATGGGTCACACAATCAATCACCGTCAGTTATACTTTTTGTAATTGATATAAGTCGGGTTATCTCGGCGGTGGCTCGTTTTCGATCTACACGATTAATTAGAACGTCAAAAATGGTGCTATGGATGAAACAAGGGTTTGCCGTTGTCAGCTATGCAAAAACATAGTTCTCGCCAGCTGTCGGTTGTATGGTGGTGTTCCCCAATGTTCGCGTAAACTTCACAAGGTATAGAAGGTCTGTGCCCTATTTCAAATGTCCCATTAAAATGACAACCTATGGCTCATACTTTGAAATGCGCTACATTTCATACTGTGTGAAGTTCTAACAATCAGGAGAGCAGGAAGTATAACAAACGGGTTTGTTTTTGGTGATTCATCGTCAGGCTAAATACAACACACTTATATGGGTTAGCGATGTGTGGGGGAAGCCACAGTAGTGGATTGAACGGTTCGTTGTAATTTTCAGAACGATCAGATCGATTGTACAAGTTGTTGATGGCTGTTAGGACATTAGCTATGATTACGTAGTATGTTTGGGTGTGGGCACCAGGTCATGGGAGATTCAGTGTCTCGAGGAAACTTTCTTGAATACGTAGTGAGGGAGAGAGTAAGCGGATGGTTATGTTTTCCGTGACTGTCAACAAGTGCTCTTCAAACTGCTTTGGTTGAAACCAGGAGCGCGGCTGATAGAGCAAAAATATTTGTTGATATCGATTGAGTGGTTGAGATCCATCAGGTATGTAGCGAGAGAAGACGAACAAGATTCTGCCAGGCCACGTGTTAGCCACGCCGGAGGATGCTCAGGAATGCGTCAGAGTAACCACCGTTTCTTTCGGCCTATGTGGCTGATTCCACAGGACCGAAAGTAACGGCATATACAAAAACGTGACTTTCAACTGAGGGCGCAAAATCGGTATGGAGTTAAACTGAACAAGTAGTTTTACCGCAAACTGGGTGTTGCCTACATGTAAGCTAAGTTTGCCGCTTATATCTTCGGAGGCATTATCGCTCTTGAAAAGCTGTGAAATATAAACACGTTTCCTCTGCAATAAGCGGATTGTTAAGTTTTGTGGTACTTACATAGGTCTGTGAATGCACTGTTAGGAATAGCAGTTTTCATTTAGCTCAACTAAATCAAATTGTCTTCTCTCCTCTAGGGTGTAACCGGGGCCTATTTTCGTCGCTCTGTCGACCAAACATTGGATAAGAGTAATTTTCTGTCCTCATGGTACAGAGCTACAAAAATTCCTATGCTGTCCGGCTTGCGTCAATTTACTGTATACTTTCCAGTGTATCGTTCCATCTGGATGACGAGAAAGAAAGGCTTCTAGGAACGAGATAACTTTGGGTTACTGAGGATCGATGGCGAAACTGATATTCCTATGTGGTGAGTTGAACGGTTCCATTAGTTCTCAGGGGTTCATTGATTCATCCGTTACAGAAATAATAATAATATATATCGCTCGTGAGGAGTGAGTGGGTTGATCCGGGTTGCCATCACAACAATTTGACGTTCTGTCATGATAATATCACCCAGAAACTATCCCAGGAGCGGACCCATTGTTACCCCCTCCATTTTTCAAGACAGTCTATTGAAATATCCGAACTGGAAATCACAGGTACAAATGCATAGCAATCGTTTTGATTATTCTTTCCGAAATCCCAAATTTACCAAGTTAATCTCAAGACAGCTATCTTACGTTAACAAACACGATGTCCGTCTTCAAACTCTCTGTATCACCTGACGACCTTTTTGAGTGTGGTCCGAAAAACATTTAGCCGTCAGATGCGTAATACGCAGACAACCAATCTGCTGTCTAACGTCTATCGAGAACAGCCCGCTTGAAACGGTTTGTTATATAGCTTACTCACAAGATCAGTTAGCACTTGGCCTTTGACACCCAACATTATTTTAATGACGTGTTTACTCATGTATATGCAATGCCCAAATTGCTATGAAATGTGCATTCGGCGCTTAATAATAAATACAACAGTACGATGACATGTGAGCTTTAGTTGTCACGCACATTTTATGCGGCCCTCCAAACCGTCGACTCAATTACCCGTTTACCCGAATAAATCTCGAGTGCACAGTAAAATACCACAACAAACAATAGATAGGGTTATATGTCCCAGTAATCATAGCAAAAATAATAATATCAAAAGAGTTCCTTGTCAAAAATTCCCCATATATATTGCCTGTCATAGTAAATGTTATAACCCCATATTTTCTCATCTAACGTGTGGAATTACATTCTCCCTCCCGATTCCCATTTTATCCATCGAGCGAGGAAATGTTCCTGCGACGGATGGACGCACGGAACTTCGTCCGGGGTGAACGGTTCACGAGATGTTCAACTTTGTGACGTTTTCGAGCAATCGGCGAAATCCTGCGTTGAAATCTGCTTGATTTTGGGATTTTCCGCCATGCCTCGCCAAAGCCGATCTATCTTGACAATTTCCGAACGCCAGTTTTATTCCATAACAGCAAAAAATTTCAAAGGTGCGTTTGGACACCCTCCCGGAGTGACCTTGAAATATTTGAAAAATCGCTCATTATACAACCTTGTAAACAGTGAATTAGTGTAACATCCCATTTTTTTGAGACTGAATCGGTGAAATAAGCGAACTACCTATTTCTCTGTTGCGTGCGTGAAATTTCCATAAACTACAGTCGTTTCCTCTTTGACCACGTAATTCTTGCAAGAAACTTCACGTTTGTGCTACTGTTAAATTATTCGTTTATGTATGGTTTGCAAATATCCACAGTAATCGCGCATAACCAAGCGTGCTTCTGACATGCGCGTTGGAAATATATTTTATTTTATATTTTATTTTATTTGATCACTTTGAAACTCGATTTTTACCTGAGGGGTAATTGGTAAATAGCGATGTTACATCGAGTGACAACAATCCTTACCCTGACAAGTTTCATTCCCTCAAGACTGCAACAAGTTCGAAAATGTCGCTCAAACTGTGGACCGTCAGCTGTCACCTTGCAAGTCACAACATTCCAGTCAGCTATTTCTCAGTTGCATGATGCGGGGAATAACTCACGTCCAAGATCGGTCGCCAGGGTACTTCACTTTTATGAATCTCGGTCAAACCGAGTACGTAGCTGAATCGGTGAGTCCCGTATGTCTCAAGCATCGCAACGACCGTGTTTAACCCTTCCCCATAACCATCGTTTTATCCTTCTCGTTGTCGATACTTACAAAGTTGATTGTTTTTCCAGTAACGAGTTCGTTTTACCCAAATAGTCAAACTCATCGAGAATAGCAAATGCTACATAGCTATCAGGTCTCAAAACTGCGAATTTGTCATTTCAACTAAAAGATGCAAGTGAAGATAAATGCTTGCTCGCCAGTGAGTTTCTAACTATTGGGTTTCGAGTAAATTATTGAAGAAAAGGTAGAACTAACGAGGGATTGAGCGTTTCCAACTTCAAACGTGATGAAAACTGAAGATAACTAAGCGGCCACAAAGAATTTCAAAAATATTCCCTGAAACGAGCGGTCTATACATACACACAGGATAGAGGAATTCTAGTCCTAATGATAGTACTTCGAGGATAGAATTATCAAATGTAGAACATGAAACAATATGCACGAACCAATCATGATTTCACAAGAATTTCGAAAACAACCTAAAGTACTCAGAGCAGTTTCCAAAATTCTGGCGGAGTGAAATAGTTCTATCAATGGCGAAGGCGATGTCGAACGGAAAAGTGGATTTCCTGACATCAGGTCGATTTTAGGAAACACCCTGCCGCTATGCACGTCCTCCATGAAATACTTCAGCTTCTCGGTTGTTTCTACGCATTTTCAAGTCTCGGACCCAACGTTAGTCGATAATCCCCACATATCCCGAAGGAATTGCCTTTCTCTCCCAAAAATCTCACGCGCACAAGTTAGCCTGCGCGATTATGACATTTTCCCCACGCTTGTTAACAGTGCAGGGCAATGGTTCACTCAGTCCGTAAGATGATATTCGCCGCTTTAGAACTCTGGGTGCACGTATACGTTCAGTCCTGCTGGAGTTAATTTCATTGTCCCTGCACTAGGTGAATACTGGACCATTCTTGAAGCCACCAATTGAAGGTAGCACAGTTGAGTAGTCTCGAAGCCGTCAATCCGCAAGTGGCTGGGATAGGGATGAATGAGTAATACAATGCTTGGTACAATTTTCTTGATGCAATTCGCACAGTCCTAGAAGAAATTGTGATCCTTTTGGTGGGATATTCGGCAGACGATCAAATTCTCCACCGAGTTGCCAAGACTAACCTAATACAAAACCAGCACAATATAATTACATAAAATATTTTTTGAACTCTCAATTTACCATTTCCTGAGAGCGGCAACGTAATCTAAGTGTTGTGGTTGCCGCGGGGAGCGTTTGTACCTCTTGCACCGGTGAAAAATAACTTTGTAAAGCTGAATAATACACTGGGTGACTCTGAGACGCAATTTCCTCATCGGGAGACTCGCTGTCCCAGATCGCCGTGGAGAAATGCAGGTTGGTGTGCATATGGATGTAAACAAAGTTCCTAAATTAAAAAATGCAAACGTACATAAATAAAGCATGAGTTAATGTGATTCCACATATAGAAATTTGTATCCTTTGCATATACATTTATATATATGTTTACACAAACGTAAGTATAAGAAAGATAAATTTGTGGGAAATCAGACAAGGTCACGTTTATATGCATAAATATATGCATAGGCACATACTGACATAGTTACAACATGTATACATACATATTGTGTGCATCCACATTACACACATGAATTGTCTTGCGTATGTGTGTATACACATATATATGTAGTATACATCATATTCCTGTATATATATGTTCACACACGTATATATGCAGGAATATGTATGACATTACATATGTACGTGTATGATAGGTATGTAGACATTTTGTATAATTTGTAATATATTTATGGCACATATGTTATTTACGTCACACCTCTCCAAGTGCACATGTATATTCTTATACTTCAAACATACGTGGACGCACATACATATAGGTATGTATCTACGCGTATATAAATATGACGTGTGTGTACATAAGAGGGCGGTAAATGAATGCGATTATTCATGTAAGTCCACCTCATAATCATATATATATGGATAAGGTTACGTGCGTCGAAAGAATTCTAATACATATACGTACGTATAAATTACTTATATGCATTCTTATATATGTACAAACACATCCGGGTGTACGTTGAAGCATATAGACGTGCACCTTCGTACATATGGATATCTACAGGAGCATACATATATACGTACGTATACACAGAACTTCAACCAATTTACACCTGCGTGAACCACGACAACGTGGACCATGCAGCGTGACCAACTAGGCGAAGATGAGGAAACGGCGATTAACGATGTCATGTGAAAAACTCAGCAATATTCGGGGCTACCTGTTGAAGTACCTGCTTGCCTGAGTGTTTGATGGTTGTTATGTGTTAATAGAATGTTGGTGGCCACGTTCCCTGCTCTATTTATTCCCTTCTCCTTGGTTCGTCTACTTACGTTGGAATTCTTTATACTGATTACGAGCCTTTCACACAGTCTGACACTACCGCTCAAGCTACGTGCGTGACAGATCATTCCTCCTATGAATGCGGATCTTGATGTATTATTAAATCTTGATATTGTTTACTTATAAAACTTGTTTCCGCGAAGTTTCCTCTTCCTTACTTTCCTTTGCCAGACCTTTGTTTATATGTACCCTGGTTTCATTTTCGCCTGACCGCTTCGCCATCACGTGACTGTTGCATTCGGTCATATTTACGTGAACCGTTAATCTCGGGACTTGTGTAATTGGTGGATTCAATATCGAGGTTTGTTGTCGTCTTCCACTATTTGGGTTATCATATTGCTTTTGAACATTAGCACCTTATTAACAAGAAAATCGCCAATATGACTGTCTGCCATTTTAGATCCGAATCGGTTGCTCAACGGGCTCAGAATTTATAGACGCTCGTTACTTACAGACGGGAATATCGTGGATCCAGCATATTGAGAGACGTTGCGAGAGGACTAAGCGTTGCTTGAACAACCAATAGACATCCGGAATTACCACTACCCACGAAATGGTTTCGCAAGTCACGCTCATTTTCTCTTTCTCGTCAGTCAGTTGTGGTTCTTCGAGTCTCCTTCAGTGGCCCTTACTTGAGCATACCAAACACATATGGTTGGCGGCATCCGATTCGGATTAGCCTGTCACAGTGACCGAAGCCAAAGGACGCCTGCGCTTATCCATCACTGCAACTGGCTTGCGCTGCATCAATTGCAGTTCCACCAACACACCACATATCCAGTGTAAACCCGAAGGAATAAGACTGGGAGGTGTGCCAGTGGGGCCTTTGTGTCCAGCCGGCCAATGCTGGCTAGCCGCTTGATTGGCTGATAAGGAAAGTAGGTTCTTATCTCTCGAAAACTAAACATAGAGAGGCTGCAATGAAGAGATCTACACTGAGGAGAAAGATTTTTGAAGTGTAATACAAGAAGCGTTGCAGTATAGGATTGCACGTTAGTGCAGCCTAAAGATGATTGGAATGAAAAGCAAATCACTCGCTCAACTATGAAAAGCCAGACAGACCATTCACCATACAATGCACCAACAAAGCCGTAGAAAAGAATGGATAGAAGTCCACGGACACTCACGCATCTGCTTTTTGTCTGGCTGCTCCCCATTGGCCAATCCGACAAAGTTGAACCCGCAAGGACCGTAGTCACAGTCAGCACAGCCCTCCGGATCAAAACAGCACGCAAGCCTGACCACCACGCCAAGGTAGCAGAAAGGGTCAGGACCGAACATATATACATCTATATTCACTGACATGCATACACATTTTTCTTTGCTGACCACCACTGGTAATACAGCCTTGTAGTGGCTTTGGCAGTAAAGTCACCGCTTCTTGTGCCTAATCACGAATTCATACTGACATCCGGACTTGAATCGGAAGCACACGTGAATAAACCAATCACGCCTTGGCACTAGTTGCATTATTTAAACAGAATTAGGTGGCTCTAAATTGTCTGCTCCTCCAACTTGGCTCAGGTGATACTTTAGTCCTTTGCGTGCCTTCTTAATATCACCAGATTTACCAAGCAAGCGACATGGCGTTGTGGAAACAGCAAGGTGTAGCTCATCGCGAGAGAAGAAATTATTGGCTTTTTTGGGACGAGACTGCTGACTAACACGCGAGGAGGCGGCGGAAGTTTGTTCAGTGATTGACTTCTAATAGAATTGGGTGCCTCTCTCAGGGGATGGATGGGCGGCAAATGGAATGGTTTTCCACCACGCGGATAAATACAGAGCTCCACGTGTTGGCAACATGTGTGGAAGCCTTTGCGTCTGGATAGAAGACCGTAGACACCCAAGTTTCTGAAAACAGGAGCGGATTAATTGTCAACGATCAGGCTGTTGGCCGATGCAGTCGTTAACTGGAGTGGAATGTATATGCTTATATGACCTACCTGAGCCTAACGTACTCGTCGCCTCTTCACCGACGGTGTACTGTGAGTATGTTAGTGACCAACTAATCCTATTCGGTCGGCGCATTCGCACGCTTCCGCTCGCGGCCGCGCAATAACTTCTCGCTGAACTTTCGGACGCATGCCCGGACCGTATTCTTCCAGACCGTCCGGTTCAACGCTAGGTCTTCCTAACATTAAAAATCAATGTTACAAAGTGAAAGACTTAGCTGCACAGCATCCTGGTATTTTTACTTCTGACCACCAGTATTTCGCCCACCTGTTTTTACTTGTCCGTACAATAGCTGCTTTGGGATACGGTCATCGCTCATCCGACTGACGTGACCGAGCCAACGGAGCTGATCCAGCATCAGCATGGCTTCTATCCCGTCTATGTCCGATCACCGTAGTGCCTCAGTGTTTGGAATCATGTGCGATCACCGAATACTCAAGATCCGCCTCAGACACTGCAAATGGAAGCGACTCAGATAGCTCACGTTCCGCTGATACAGTGTCCACGTCTCATTGCCGTAGAGCAGTGTAGACAGCACCATTGGGCTGTAAACACACAACTCGGTGGCCATCTTTAGGCCACGATTCTTTTGGACACGCCTTCCAAGACGTCCGAAAGCAGCACTAGCCTTTACCACACGCGCTATCAGTTCGCGGTCCACGGACAAATCTGCCAACAAATTGCTACCCAAGTATCAAAATGCCTCGCAGCTATCCACAATGTCTCCATCGATGCGGATTTGGGATGGAGGTATACAAGCAGCACCTTCACCGGGAGAAGGCTGAAAGAAGCAAAGCGTCCTACCTGTGTTGATGTGCAAGCCAAACCTTGATGCTGCTGACGCGAAGGCAGTACACACAAGAGTACACACTTACGGATGTATGTACACATGTATATACACATATATGTAATACACTTGTGACATATGACGTTATTATATATGATTTGGAGATATAACTTTTATCACTCCACTAAAAATTTAAATCACGTTTATTATATAAGAGTCCTGGTTATTCGTACACGGAAGGGAAATCAACCCTCAATATATGAAAACGCGAGCAAAGTCACTGAATGCTTGTGTCAGAAAGATATGAATTTTGTGGTGTTCGCAGGTAACACTCAAACTCCACAAATTTTTGTTACCCACGTTCTAAACGTGCCACATTTGTAGCCAAACTACCTGCCCGCGTTGAGTAGTTAGAGACTGCCGTGTGTTTCATAACATGTTCTCATTTACCGCCTTTTCGTTGATTGTTCATCTTCTTTAGTTCAAAATCTCGGTATCGTCTCGAGCCTATTTTGAAAGGACTGACGAGGCTGTTCGAATTGTTTTCTCCGGATACTGAAAATCCTGTAGTTAAAAATATAAACACAAGGAAATTTCCGTCTTCCTTTCGGAACAGATAAAGGCGAGGAGTTCGATGTCGCAAACAACATTTGGGTTAATGCTACACACAAGGCCGCCCTTAATCCCTGATCTCACAGTGGTACACACTGTAGGTACATTCAGGAGCGCGAGCGCCTACAATCGGACGACTCCAAATTTTCTGTCACCGTCGACATTAACATAAGTAATTGGGAATACGTTATATTTCACACAATGACATTATATCATAGCTGATTCCGAGCATGTTAGTGAAGTGAAAACACCGCAGAAGACAGAAAACTTGCCTTCAGGCGATGGCACTACAAATATATGTCTACGCCTTAGGTGTCCGTTGCAGGTTGGTTTTACACGCAACGCAGGTGTAAGCAATGAACAACGATGCGTTACAGGAAAAGATGACGAGAGTAATGGCACAGAACGAAGGAAAGGGGAACTAACTCTGGTGAGCCGTTCACTTCTTTCATGAAGCGCTGGTGTGTCACCCATCAACGTGACGTGTGATATCAAAATTGTTTGTATCACTTGGTGTGCACAGGTCGACTTTCATAAGGAAGGTAGTCTAGAAGTAATAGGCAAAACACAACTATATGGAGCAACTGGCTTACCGGAAAAGGTGACCAGAGCTGATTCAAGAGGCGTATGTTCAGCAATAATGATTGTCTTCAACGGTAAGAATCCACATGCTGCATGAGATCCACTGCAGAAGAGTTGGTTCACGGTATAAATTTTCAGCTGGAACCGTAACGCGCAACTGTGGTTAGTCTAACAGCTACTATGGCGTATATCACCGGTGGAATGACCCAATGATCAAGCAGAGAGATGTGCTCTGCCGTCAAAGTTCAGCTCAATAGCGGAGTTACAAGAGCCTAATAGGAAGCTACAAAATCGGTGTTTTATTCTCTCATCGTAAGCGGTGACACTGGCAGACGCAATATTTCAGCCCATATTAATCAGTCGCTGGGCATTGGCGCGCAAGTTTTGGAGACCTAGGAGAAAGAGGATGAAAAAATTGAGGATTGAAATGGCTACCTGACAACTAACATATTTTTGAACGCTCATCTCTTGCCATCAAATAAGCATGGTTGAAAGCCTGCATATTATGTAAGATATACCACATTGTCTACGTTCATTACGTTATCAGGTCAAGAAAGTGATCAAATAGAATAGGCCAGTATGCAAGAGTGTGCTCAATGAATACTTTGAAGGATGGTTACTGCGCACTGAGTAAACGCCCAACACGGTCCGCATGCACGAAAATAATGCCAGGGCTAAAAGACGACGCGTGTTGTGAAACCAGATGAAAACAAAACCGGTGGCAAAAGAGCGCATAAACACACTGAATTATGTACTTGGTGTGCAACACACTCATACTACGAGTAACTTTTCTCTAGTACACGCGTTCTTCCTTCAACATTATTTCTAGAAAAACCCTAACCCCACGGTAGATCGTTTGAAGGCTAAGGAAAAATGAGATAACTTAAAAAGCATTAGAGTTCAGAACGGAAAAATACTCCGCATATGTACCAACAAATTATTGGGTCACTGCAGAGCCCATAAGACAATCCTGGTCGAATGTAGTGTGTACCTTTGAGGCCTACCCGAAGACAATTAACCGCATCACACACATTTTACTCCTCCAGTCATTCAAAAGACGGTGGGGGAACACGTCACTCAGGTGATTTAGGGCTAATTGACTGACGACCATTGATGGCCAAGCATTTTTTCATGTACGCACAAACGTTAACGACCTGAAGGTGTACACATCCGTATTTGCAAAGCATCTGGAATAGAGGAAGCAGATTTCACGGAGCACCTATTTTTAGAGTACGGGATGATCACGACTCATTCCATGTATGTTAAGAAACGGATATGAGTTCGAGGTGTGATCAGGGATGCGAAATGTCACATGGCGAGTAGTTTCATATTAAGCATCTAGAGTAATCGTAAAAGGAGACCGTCGAACAACTGGATGTATTGCTTTTGTTTGAAGCGCATGCACGTATATTAATCACCGTCCTCTACGATGACACGCAGTAGGCCATCAGCCGTAAAGTGGCTGAGTACTTGCTAATAAAAGCTGTTATTCTTGGGCGAGTATCTGAGGTCGTTCACTCCGCTCACAGTGAGCCGGCGACTTGCGGGAAATGCATCGAACAAAAGACGCTTGTTCAGAAAATAAAGTGTGAAGCAATAGGAGTGAAATGATGGCTGGTTTGTCACCCAAAGATGAAGGCTGATGAATGACAGCGTTTCATGAGAACTAATCGATCAGAAATATATGAACTCAAGTCAGAGAAGAGTTCGTAAACCATAGTACTCGCTCCCTCATCATCTGTGTTTGGTGAATCGCTGTGGCTTCTGTCACGCAGCTCTAATAATACACATGGTCGCACTATCACAGTTGAAGCGCTAACTACAAAATTTTGTGTTTGAACTGATCGCACACATGGCGATGAATTTCGCTATGTATTCACCAAGACAAACTTTAAATTGCTGGAGTAAAAACTCTGTCTTTGAATTATTCTGGAGTGGTTTGAACGAAGCATTACCAACAGCAAAAATAAGCATATTAACTAAGGTACGGAGGCGGATTCCACGGTAAAGCAACGGTGAAACAAACACGCAGTTGCACGTTTATCAAGGTAATTTCATCTGATATGTTGAGGTTCATTGAAGAAACTCAGAAATTGCTGTCCGTTAACAACTAATCTCAGTACGCCAAGAATCACATGCGTGGTGAAAGTTAGCCACTATCAAGCTTTCGAGCTATTTCACCGAAAAATTATCAGGTGTTTACGAGTCCCGCAGTCTGTTGACTTGTAGTCTTCTAGATAATCAGCTGCGAATAATTTACCGCATACCTCGCGGCTTATTACTAATGAATAAATCAGTGGAGTTGTGGATGATTTAAAAAGTAATATCTTCTGAGAACTCCTTACGTCCCGACACAGATTCGCAAAGCGGCAACGGTACCCGGCACATGGTAAGCAGTTTCAATAGGCAAAATGTAGTAATATAACCATCATGGCGTGCCCTGGAAACAGAAGAAGAACAGGTAGAAGTAAAATAATTGGGTGAGAGAATTTTATACGCTATTGCCTTCAACTGAGAAGAAGCCTGGATTGTGATGTGATCGTGAATATTGGACAGCTATGTCGTGTGGGTGACCGTTTGAAAAACCTCCAACTGGCACATCAGACACGATTATCATAGGGAATAGCTAGTCGATATAAGGATTATGGAGACGATGATAAGGTCAACTCTAAGCTGGCTGGGCCCCAAACTATATACACACATTCAGTGATGACAGTCCAAATCCAAAGTGCATTAAATTCCCGAACCACCCTTTTGGCAGGTTGTCCTCGCTTTTGAGTGGTAGGTTGTTCTTTTGGAGCAGAGACAGGGGAGCACTGATCCAATCTCAGGGTGCAGACAGATAAAACCGTCATATAGTAGGTTAAAACAGTGGAGAGCAAAATGACAGAAACTTCTCTTCAGTATCCCTTTTTACATCCGTTGCAATGCTGAGCGGGCTCGAAAAAGTATAAGAAACTAAGGCAGCGAGATTCTTCACAGCCAGGGCTTCTCGAGGAGATACGTAGGCAAGATGATGTATGGTGTTTGTCAAGGGGTGCATCTGCATAACCTTACCCGTTTCGGCATTGGAAACAAGCTTATCCGTACTAGGGTAGCAATTTAGACCGTTGAGAAAATTCTGTGAGAGGGATGGAGCACCTAAGATGCTGATGTCACGTCAACTTTTCGCATCTGTAAGAGGCAACAGGAGGGACTAGTTAACCAGGTGGAGAATAGCAGCAGACGAAAAGTAGAATCTTTCGGAACACACTGTCTTCAATGCCTCTATCAAGTTAGAGGCATTTGAAATCAGGGATTTCAGACGATGGTTAATAAGAGGATTCCGTCTACAAGATTTGAATTCCGGGATGGGGTTGGGGAATTCCCAGCCACCAAGTGCCATTCTTCTGGAAATGGAATAGTGGTCAACAATGAGCCAGTAGGCACGGCAAAATGTTCGACCGCTGTGCCAAAGACTTCCAGGGGAACGTGAATCGAAAGAGGATAATAGTCTTCGAACATTTGGAACTTACTCAAAACGGCGTAGTAAGCGATGCACACGGAATAAACAAGATGGGAAGATGGAATGCACAAAAGAATACTATTGTGAAGTTCGATGACAATATCTGCGAGATCGGCTTTGGAATTTATTCGTTCGACCTGAAACAGATGTTTGGGCATATCCGTTCTAGCCATGCATAATTTCACAGCAGGGCAAAATAGTCTTGTATGCTTGGCAGAAAAACCATCTTTTATCAAAAGGTTTTGTGGGCTTTTGTGACCAAGATGAATAGATACGTTCTGCGTCCGTGAGGCAGCGAGCGCCTACACATTCTAAACCGCTAATCAACCGTTCCGATTATAATGGGAAGACGACCGTAGTAGCCGGACTCCTATTAATGAAGAGCTAAGGTGCAAGAAAACTATTAAAAACTCAACAACGACAAATTTCGATACTGATTCCACCAAATTTACAAGTATCGAGACAAAAATTTAAATGGCCAAGAGCCACGGTGGCAGAAGCACGAAGTGACGAAGCTCAAATAAGACCAAGGCACAAGTGAACAAAATCAAGCTGTAGGGATAGGGGGTGAACAATATGCGCGAGAACAACCTTCAAACTGCTAAAGTGTCAAGCTTTAGTATTATCTCAAGATTAATGTTAATCGAAGAAAATAGTATCCGGAGAAAACAATTCGAACAGCCTCGTCAGTCCTTTCAAAATAGGCTCGAGACGATACCGAGATTTTGAACTAAAGAAGATGAACAATCAACGAAAAGGCGGTAAATGAGAACATGTTATGAAACACACGGCAGTCTCTAACTACTCAACGCGGGCAGGTAGTTTGGCTACAAATGTGGCACGTTTAGAACGTGGGTAACAAAAATTTGTGGAGTTTGAGTGTTACCTGCGAACACCACAAAATTCATATCTTTCTGACACAAGCATTCAGTGACTTTGCTCGCGTTTTCATATATTGAGGGTTGATTTCCCTTCCGTGTACGAATAACCAGGACTCTTATATAATAAACGTGATTTAAATTTTTAGTGGAGTGATAAAAGTTATATCTCCAAATCATATATAATAACGTCATATGTCACAAGTGTATTACATATATGTGTATATACATGTGTACATACATCCGTAAGTGTGTACTCTTGTGTGTACTGCCTTCGCGTCAGCAGCATCAAGGTTTGGCTTGCACATCAACACAGGTAGGACGCTTTGCTTCTTTCAGCCTTCTCCCGGTGAAGGTGCTGCTTGTATACCTCCATCCCAAATCCGCATCGATGGAGACATTGTGGATAGCTGCGAGGTGAGAAAACAATTCGAACAGCCTCGTCAGTCCTTTCAAAATAGGCTCGAGACGATACCGAGATTTTGAACTAAAGAAGATGAACAATCAACGAAAAGGCGGTAAATGAGAACATGTTATGAAACACACGGCAGTCTCTAACTACTCAACGCGGGCAGGTAGTTTGGCTACAAATGTGGCACGTTTAGAACGTGGGTAACAAAAATTTGTGGAGTTTGAGTGTTACCTGCGAACACCACAAAATTCATATCTTTCTGACACAAGCATTCAGTGACTTTGCTCGCGTTTTCATATATTGAGGGTTGATTTCCCTTCCGTGTACGAATAACCAGGACTCTTATATAATAAACGTGATTTAAATTTTTAGTGGAGTGATAAAAGTTATATCTCCAAATCATATATAATAACGTCATATGTCACAAGTGTATTACATATATGTGTATATACATGTGTACATACATCCGTAAGTGTGTACTCTTGTGTGTACTGCCTTCGCGTCAGCAGCATCAAGGTTTGGCTTGCACATCAACACAGGTAGGACGCTTTGCTTCTTTCAGCCTTCTCCCGGTGAAGGTGCTGCTTGTATACCTCCATCCCAAATCCGCATCGATGGAGACATTGTGGATAGCTGCGAGGCATTTTGATACTTGGGTAGCAATTTGTTGGCAGATTTGTCCGTGGACCGCGAACTGATAGCGCGTGTGGTAAAGGCTAGTGCTGCTTTCGGACGTCTTGGAAGGCGTGTCCAAAAGAATCGTGGCCTAAAGATGGCCACCGAGTTGTGTGTTTACAGCCCAATGGTGCTGTCTACACTGCTCTACGGCAATGAGACGTGGACACTGTATCAGCGGAACGTGAGCTATCTGAGTCGCTTCCATTTGCAGTGTCTGAGGCGGATCTTGAGTATTCGGTGATCGCACATGATTCCAAACACTGAGGTACTACGGTGATCGGACATAGACGGGATAGAAGCCATGCTGATGCTGGATCAGCTCCGTTGGCTCGGTCACGTCAGTCGGATGAGCGATGACCGTATCCCAAAGCAGCTATTGTACGGACAAGTAAAAACAGGTGGGCGAAATACTGGTGGTCAGAAGTAAAAATACCAGGATGCTGTGCAGCTAAGTCTTTCACTTTGTAACATTGATTTTTAATGTTAGGAAGACCTAGCGTTGAACCGGACGGTCTGGAAGAATACGGTCCGGGCATGCGTCCGAAAGTTCAGCGAGAAGTTATTGCGCGGCCGCGAGCGGAAGCGTGCGAATGCGCCGACCGAATAGGATTAGTTGGTCACTAACATACTCACAGTACACCGTCGGTGAAGAGGCGACGAGTACGTTAGGCTCAGGTAGGTCATATAAGCATATACATTCCACTCCAGTTAACGACTGCATCGGCCAACAGCCTGATCGTTGACAATTAATCCGCTCCTGTTTTCAGAAACTTGGGTGTCTACGGTCTTCTATCCAGACGCAAAGGCTTCCACACATGTTGCCAACACGTGGAGCTCTGTATTTATCCGCGTGGTGGAAAACCATTCCATTTGCCGCCCATCCATCCCCTGAGAGAGGCACCCAATTCTATTAGAAGTCAATCACTGAACAAACTTCCGCCGCCTCCTCGCGTGTTAGTCAGCAGTCTCGTCCCAAAAAAGCCAATAATTTCTTCTCTCGCGATGAGCTACACCTTGCTGTTTCCACAACGCCATGTCGCTTGCTTGGTAAATCTGGTGATATTAAGAAGGCACGCAAAGGACTAAAGTATCACCTGAGCCAAGTTGGAGGAGCAGACAATTTAGAGCCACCTAATTCTGTTTAAATAATGCAACTAGTGCCAAGGCGTGATTGGTTTATTCACGTGTGCTTCCGATTCAAGTCCGGATGTCAGTATGAATTCGTGATTAGGCACAAGAAGCGGTGACTTTACTGCCAAAGCCACTACAAGGCTGTATTACCAGTGGTGGTCAGCAAAGAAAAATGTGTATGCATGTCAGTGAATATAGATGTATATATGTTCGGTCCTGACCCTTTCTGCTACCTTGGCGTGGTGGTCAGGCTTGCGTGCTGTTTTGATCCGGAGGGCTGTGCTGACTGTGACTACGGTCCTTGCGGGTTCAACTTTGTCGGATTGGCCAATGGGGAGCAGCCAGACAAAAAGCAGATGCGTGAGTGTCCGTGGACTTCTATCCATTCTTTTCTACGGCTTTGTTGGTGCATTGTATGGTGAATGGTCTGTCTGGCTTTTCATAGTTGAGCGAGTGATTTGCTTTTCATTCCAATCATCTTTAGGCTGCACTAACGTGCAATCCTATACTGCAACGCTTCTTGTATTACACTTCAAAAATCTTTCTCCTCAGTGTAGATCTCTTCATTGCAGCCTCTCTATGTTTAGTTTTCGAGAGATAAGAACCTACTTTCCTTATCAGCCAATCAAGCGGCTAGCCAGCATTGGCCGGCTGGACACAAAGGCCCCACTGGCACACCTCCCAGTCTTATTCCTTCGGGTTTACACTGGATATGTGGTGTGTTGGTGGAACTGCAATTGATGCAGCGCAAGCCAGTTGCAGTGATGGATAAGCGCAGGCGTCCTTTGGCTTCGGTCACTGTGACAGGCTAATCCGAATCGGATGCCGCCAACCATATGTGTTTGGTATGCTCAAGTAAGGGCCACTGAAGGAGACTCGAAGAACCACAACTGACTGACGAGAAAGAGAAAATGAGCGTGACTTGCGAAACCATTTCGTGGGTAGTGGTAATTCCGGATGTCTATTGGTTGTTCAAGCAACGCTTAGTCCTCTCGCAACGTCTCTCAATATGCTGGATCCACGATATTCCCGTCTGTAAGTAACGAGCGTCTATAAATTCTGAGCCCGTTGAGCAACCGATTCGGATCTAAAATGGCAGACAGTCATATTGGCGATTTTCTTGTTAATAAGGTGCTAATGTTCAAAAGCAATATGATAACCCAAATAGTGGAAGACGACAACAAACCTCGATATTGAATCCACCAATTACACAAGTCCCGAGATTAACGGTTCACGTAAATATGACCGAATGCAACAGTCACGTGATGGCGAAGCGGTCAGGCGAAAATGAAACCAGGGTACATATAAACAAAGGTCTGGCAAAGGAAAGTAAGGAAGAGGAAACTTCGCGGAAACAAGTTTTATAAGTAAACAATATCAAGATTTAATAATACATCAAGATCCGCATTCATAGGAGGAATGATCTGTCACGCACGTAGCTTGAGCGGTAGTGTCAGACTGTGTGAAAGGCTCGTAATCAGTATAAAGAATTCCAACGTAAGTAGACGAACCAAGGAGAAGGGAATAAATAGAGCAGGGAACGTGGCCACCAACATTCTATTAACACATAACAACCATCAAACACTCAGGCAAGCAGGTACTTCAACAGGTAGCCCCGAATATTGCTGAGTTTTTCACATGACATCGTTAATCGCCGTTTCCTCATCTTCGCCTAGTTGGTCACGCTGCATGGTCCACGTTGTCGTGGTTCACGCAGGTGTAAATTGGTTGAAGTTCTGTGTATACGTACGTATATATGTATGCTCCTGTAGATATCCATATGTACGAAGGTGCACGTCTATATGCTTCAACGTACACCCGGATGTGTTTGTACATATATAAGAATGCATATAAGTAATTTATACGTACGTATATGTATTAGAATTCTTTCGACGCACGTAACCTTATCCATATATATATGATTATGAGGTGGACTTACATGAATAATCGCATTCATTTACCGCCCTCTTATGTACACACACGTCATATTTATATACGCGTAGATACATACCTATATGTATGTGCGTCCACGTATGTTTGAAGTATAAGAATATACATGTGCACTTGGAGAGGTGTGACGTAAATAACATATGTGCCATAAATATATTACAAATTATACAAAATGTCTACATACCTATCATACACGTACATATGTAATGTCATACATATTCCTGCATATATACGTGTGTGAACATATATATACAGGAATATGATGTATACTACATATATATGTGTATACACACATACGCAAGACAATTCATGTGTGTAATGTGGATGCACACAATATGTATGTATACATGTTGTAACTATGTCAGTATGTGCCTATGCATATATTTATGCATATAAACGTGACCTTGTCTGATTTCCCACAAATTTATCTTTCTTATACTTACGTTTGTGTAAACATATATATAAATGTATATGCAAAGGATACAAATTTCTATATGTGGAATCACATTAACTCATGCTTTATTTATGTACGTTTGCATTTTTTAATTTAGGAACTTTGTTTACATCCATATGCACACCAACCTGCATTTCTCCACGGCGATCTGGGACAGCGAGTCTCCCGATGAGGAAATTGCGTCTCAGAGTCACCCAGTGTATTATTCAGCTTTACAAAGTTATTTTTCACCGGTGCAAGAGGTACAAACGCTCCCCGCGGCAACCACAACACTTAGATTACGTTGCCGCTCTCAGGAAATGGTAAATTGAGAGTTCAAAAAATATTTTATGTAATTATATTGTGCTGGTTTTGTATTAGGTTAGTCTTGGCAACTCGGTGGAGAATTTGATCGTCTGCCGAATATCCCACCAAAAGGATCACAATTTCTTCTAGGACTGTGCGAATTGCATCAAGAAAATTGTACCAAGCATTGTATTACTCATTCATCCCTATCCCAGCCACTTGCGGATTGACGGCTTCGAGACTACTCAACTGTGCTACCTTCAATTGGTGGCTTCAAGAATGGTCCAGTATTCACCTAGTGCAGGGACAATGAAATTAACTCCAGCAGGACTGAACGTATACGTGCACCCAGAGTTCTAAAGCGGCGAATATCATCTTACGGACTGAGTGAACCATTGCCCTGCACTGTTAACAAGCGTGGGGAAAATGTCATAATCGCGCAGGCTAACTTGTGCGCGTGAGATTTTTGGGAGAGAAAGGCAATTCCTTCGGGATATGTGGGGATTATCGACTAACGTTGGGTCCGAGACTTGAAAATGCGTAGAAACAACCGAGAAGCTGAAGTATTTCATGGAGGACGTGCATAGCGGCAGGGTGTTTCCTAAAATCGACCTGATGTCAGGAAATCCACTTTTCCGTTCGACATCGCCTTCGCCATTGTGAGAACGGTTTTACTCAGTCACATTTATCAAAAATGCTGGGGAATTTCCCAGGTTAATTTAGTTGTTCTTTTCACCTTTCTGACCGCTATCCCGCTATATCCACTGCCGACTTGTTGACATTAACTTCTGTTTTTTAACCCTTCTCCTGTCTTTAGATTTGATAATGTTTGTGGGTGGCTACTCGACACACTTTTGTTCTCCTTTTTTGATTTTCCTGCTCACCCACTTATTGTTCTATGGAAACATACTTTCTTTTGTCTTCTTCTGCCGGTTTGTCTTGGAAGCAATCGACGAGAACTGTCGCTTTATTATCGGGACAGAGATTTTCCGTGCTATTTACCATGTGGACGAGAACCACTTACTCTCAATTGCATCCCGCGGACTTACCAGTGTATTTTTCGATAATCTGCAACATATGATAACGGCACATTTACAGAATCCATGGGAGTCCGGCCCTTTGGAGCTCACCACCGTTAATACATCTTGAGGACTACTTCATTACAATTTCCTACCATTCGGATTACACGTATCAGCTGGAATATTTCTGGCTGCATTTGATGAATCAATTGCCAAGTTACCTGGATCACGCGTTCATCACGCCGAAGTAACCAGACTTAAACAGTGCACAGGAGCACGATTAGAGGTCGCTTCCGTTTCTGAAACGATTCATAGACTGAAACTTCACCATGAAGCCTTCTAAGTATGTGTTTCAAGTACGGGCTCTGAGTTCTGTTGGATTCAGTGGCCCTGATTGGTATAGCGTTTGGTTTGTGATCACTGCGAAAGAACTGGAAGGCGTTGCTGTTGGTAATGGGCTTTCTCCAGTAATATTCTCGCTTTATATCCGACTCTTCGGCGAGATTACCGCCATCATTCGCAGTTTAGTTGGTGGAAACATGGACTTGGACCCAGGAAGATGGGAACCTTTCACGAGTATTAATACAGGTCGTAGTTGAAAAGCCGATGTAAACCACATCGATGTCTCAAATTACCACGCCGATCACAGATTCATCCAATGCTGACATCGGTACTGCTTCAGAACAGGAGGGATACCCGATTATTCGCATATCACGATTGTTCAGTAAGGCAGAACAAGGACATTCACAAACGAAAAGAAGGGCGAAAGTATAGGCTGGCTTGTCAAGAGACCGCACAAGGATTTGTTATTACTAGATTCAAAATTATTATAGGACATCAAGCTCCATATCATATACATGATCTCCACGACTTGGATTTCAAACCGTCAGCGACAATGATACGGCAATGGAGTATGAAATCAATGATCTCCATGTAAACACACCCGCCAAGCAGAATTTCTCTCACAGTATTCTACCTTTTGGCAGCCGATATTTGTCTGCTCACTTCACCGGCTGTTCAGATGAATCAGAATGACGGTACACATGAGAATCTGTGGAGCAGGGTAATTTCTGTGATGGAGAAGTGTTGGTGATCGGTCGGAAATAAGAAACTCACGGTACCGTGAGAATCGCGAAACGTTATATGTAAAACCTGATGGTGTGCTGTGTCAGGGAAGTCATTTGATCAGTCGCCACCGCTACGAATGTCTGTGTTAGACGGTTTGCACAAACGTGAACGAAATGGAATAATCGGCTTGGAAGATATGCTGGCGGCCGGAGGCAGATTTGGGTATCAAAAGCACCGCAGCGAACTGCCATTCCGCTGTGCATCCAGCAAAGACAAGGCCAAAGAAGTGGACTCTCTGGCCGGACATTTACCTACCATGGCCATATAAGCGCTGGCAATATTGCGGTACACTTCCTGGCAGACACTTCATTCTGGTTTCCATTGTTCCGTATAAACGGTGGTCAAAATAATTCATCAAAACTTTATTTTCCAGATCATTTACCGCACAGGTGTCCAGCAAATGTTTCAGCCAGAAAAGAATTCCGCGATCCTCAGCGATGGAGAACAGGTCAGAATTTCTTTCCGCTGAAATAAAACAATGGCTTGACAGACTCAGACACCGTCGCTTGCCAACAGTGTATCAGTGATGCTGCGTGGAAATCGATAAAACACCTGGAAGTTCAGTAGGTTCTCATGATCTTAAACATTCGTCGAAACAGGTATGCTCTACTACAGAGACGCAGTCCATTGCACAAAGTAGGACAGCCCAACTGTGATATCTAAATCTAAATGTCCAAGAACCTTAATTCAGTGTGTAGATATAACGGACGTGGTGTCTCTGGGGAAACGGCTGGCAATCTGCCAAACGGTTGATCATTCGCACACTAGGTAGTGCAGTGGTACGAATTACTGACCCACAGGATTCCTTGACCCGTTGGGGACGTAGTGACTTAATTCGGTCCTGGAGCGCTGAAGAAGCAGAATGTACCGGAAGAGTTCGATGTGATGAGGTCAGCCTGACTGGCAAATGTGGATAAGACGGCTTCTCAGCGGGAGAAAAGTTATGGTAAAAATGCACTTGATTCGTCGCTTATCCCAAACCTGACAAGAGAGAAAATCCAATGAGCGGACAACCCGGACATCACGTTGAGATAACATCTCAGGATTGGCGAACATTCTCAATCTCACCTCCTCCGTTAGTAGCCAAGTTCTTCGTCCTGTTTCACACTAATCAGCCTACATTAAGATCAGCCAACGACGGAGTCTTATTTCTTTGGTGCTGATTTATGCGTTTAAATGCTGGTTCTCTTCTCATGAATAACGGCTGCTTACTGCATCCACTCGGGAACCTTCATCTTAGTGCTTACGCGGTAGGTTTTAATTCGAGCAATAGTTCTAGAGCTAAACTCTCGATCATGCGGGAATGATGACAAAAGTGTATCGTACACGCCTTCTGCGGTGGCTTCTTGTCAGAAGCCGCTCGCGGAACCACGGCCTTAAGAAAGTTGGTTCGCTTCGGAATGAGAGACCAGGGGTACTGAACACTTGTTGCACTAGCCTACAGTGGCTACACATAGTTCTCTAGCATGCCAACAAAGCCCCGCTTGTGGACAGCAACCCCCTTTTTTGACTGAGAGAAGTCAGCTGGGGAGCTGAGTGGAGTGTGGAATTCCGTGGAAACAATGCGCAAATTTTCTGATTTTGATCGTTTCGGGGTTGTTAGGAAAAACATAGAACTTTGTCTTGACTTGACGGATCACATTCGTGGTAACATTAAGTAGGTTAGCCAATCGTCTGAACCTATCAAGAGCCTCTCTTAATCTGTATTCATCGTTTAACTGCGAGCATCAGACTCAAGGAAATGGTGTCTGAGTTCAGCATACACACCGAGTGGTCAGAACGCGTGTGATGACTGATTTTGGCAAGTTAGAATTAGCCAGGGATTAGACATTCCAAGCGGACATTCCATTCTATATTTTTAATGAGCAACTTATATTTCTTATTAGTTCAGGGTACAAATACTTGCTTGGATAAGCCCCGTTACCGAACGGTTCCTGACTGTCGAATTTGTTGGACGGGTGCACACTCTGTTAAGTTTCTAAGAATCGTTCACATTTGGATGTGACGAAAGCAAATCACTGAGGTGTACCACATGAGGATTATCTGGATCATCACAAGTAGATACAAGTGGCCTGTCATTGAGGATTTGTTCAAATTCCACCGTGTAGGTGAAAAGTGTCCCCTCATTTATTAATGGTTGTGTTACTGGCAGCAGCACCCATCTCACCGTTCGGACCATTCTTCCCCAAGCTTTCCTCCGATGACTACGAAGTGCAGGTTTGAAATAAGAAGCGAGCCCTTGAGTCGTTAATTTATCTGTCAAAACACACCTGCCTAAACGTCGTAACGTTCGTTTTAGCGCCAAATTCGCTACAATAATGTTGAAACCCTTGTCATTGGGAATAAACCCCAGTGTGTTCTGCCTTCCCAGAGGCCGCACCATGGACATGAGAAAGAAGTCTGTGGACATGGAATGGGTGACAATCAAGTAAATGAAGCGGAGATGAAATTATTAATTACGCAACCGTGACGTTTTAACACGGTTCTTCCTGTGCGTACCTTGAGCAGACCAGAGCAATCAACCCTGCAGTACATCATACCGTTCCCTTTCACAGTACTGTCGCAAGCATGGGAGATTCGAGCATCGCGGTTATTACATGGAAGAGCCTAACACTCCGACCGGTGGGGTACATTTGGTGAAGTCAGGTTGTATTAGTTAGTATTGCTGGTCACGTTGGGCATAAATTAAGACCAAAAACATCACAACGCCCGACTACCCACGACTCCACAAAGCTGTGTTAAAGAAATGTGTGCGCAACATTTTTGACCAATAGTAGTGGTATGGAAATACTGCAACAGGGACGTGGAATTTACCACCGTGCATAAACGCAATCGTAAAAATGCGAATATTTATCGTCAGTCCTGTTGTGCCAAATAGGCTGATCTAAGTACCGGAAAGCAATGAAAATTAATGATGGATTTGGCTTGCCAATATATCGGCCTGGTGACCACCACGGTGTGGCCGCTATGCGGTGTTTAAAATACAACCTGGAGTAATATTTCACACCGCATGTATTTTCATGAAGAGGGTTGGCTGTCGCCGGTGTAATGTTTGTGTTCGCGTGTGTCTGCTTGCGAGCCCGTCACCTGATGAGCTTGGCTGGTTCCACAAATTCCTCCTGCTTGCTCGCGCCTTCATTAACTAGATCCTCAGCTTTCTCGGTCAGTGCACTGTAATAGCTCACGACATTATTGAGAGCTGCTGCAATCCTTATGTAAAACACAATGAATAGACTATTCGCTCTTATATTCATCTGGCCAATACAACCTAATTCATACAACTAGAGATCGCCAACTCAGTGCACGCGCGCAACGACCAGTCCCTCGCTAGGAAATTTGCATCCTCCGAATGTCTCGGTTTGATGCTAACGTAGTTCGGAAGTAGTACTGCGAATATGAACGAATCCTGGAACAGAGGTTATTCACCAAAATACTCAGTGTACAAACGAGCAGACTTCAACACGCTTGTCTTAAGGGGGGGTTATGCGGCCCACTTTGGGGAATACCTACCGACTCCCACTGGCGAAGTGACGTTATTCCGTCGATTCGTAGACAACATTTATAATTAGTGCCCGCAAGGAGTTCAGGAAGAGTTTGCGTCTAACGATGTGTCAGTTGCATCCAAACATAACTGTCCATCCGACATTGGAACGATCGATATATTGTCATCTTTGAAGCTATCGAGGTACGCTGATTGAACGATGATACCGAAAGTTTAGTTTACAGGATGACCACACAAACTGGTCAGTAGCTGGACTCCAGCAACCTTACGTCAGTTCAGTGAAAACATGCTGTGGTGCGTAAGTTATATAATCGTGTCGGGAAAATATGCACTTCAAAAAACTTTCACAATGAAATGCACCACACTCTTCCAGCGACAAAACAAGCCTGGTCATGCTGCAACAAGACAGTCGTATGTGCCAGAACGGAGCGACATATTGAGGCAAACCTACTGAGATGATGATGTGAAGGCGCAACCCAGGCGAAGACTTCGAGTGACAGTCAGCAAAACGGCCGACGCGGCATTCGCTGCAATGCCGTAAACAACCAGATGATTACCACTCACTCATGTGGAAGGGCGACCAACTTGATGCGTCAAACCTTTTCGAACTTACCAGCTCCTATATAGTGTGTGGCGTTCTCGTTGCTTCATACTTCCTTCCGGTAAACTTGCACAGCTGCTGCCCCCGACATTATTGTGCATATTTGAACGACTCGATAAAAACAAAGATGACATTTTAAAATTAACTCTACCGCGCGAATGTGCCAGTTCTTCCTTCAACGTTTGTGAATCACAGTCAGTTAAAAAGTTCCAGCGTTGAGTTAAATTTCAGTTCTAGCACGTCGCAGCATCGAACACGTTTGGGAAACTCCCGATACTCTCCAAAGTTATTGGAAATTTCGTAGGCTATGTTCATCTCTGACTGGTGGCTCACGCAGGTTTTTTACCCTGGACGTGATATCACTTTTTGTTTCACGTAAATCCAATCGCTGACTGTGCCTATTGTTAGTTTATGTATTCTAGTGATCCACATTTGTGACCAAAGACAGCAAACCAGAGCTTAAAATCTCGCGATACATGTCTTCTATCGTTTTTGGATAAGTAAATCAAGGGAACTCAATGTTTCAAGCTTCCGGTTGCACGTTTATTTGAGGGACGATTGCTGTAACTTGGAGCTGGTCGGTGTTGAATGAATTGGATTTAACACTCGAGATTTTCAACAGTTGATAACAAAAGCGGACTCTGCGTTTGAGTTTTTCTATAGTCAATCCTGAAAACTACTGCAATCGGAGGACGCAGCACGGACGATTCAAATCTGAAAATAAGTCACACCTGTCATTTTGTTATCCCTCTCTGCAATTCTTTGCTTCGGACTATTAAAGTGTGTGAGCGTCTGACAAAACATTCCGGTCGCGCATTTTCTCCGTTCGTCGAATTTTTCACTAATTGGTTATAAATTGGGTTGTCTGATACAGATTAACTTCCTGCTTGTAAAGTGCACCGAGTACCTCATTCTAGCATTGAAAAATGGTGTGAAGAATGGTTGTGACTGGGATTCAGTGCGGCATATGCTATAGACGGTGTCATTAATCGTGTTAACGCATCGCACGGGGCTACACGATACGCATGGGAGTTATCCCAATTACACAGTAGGATATTGCGCAGCTTTATTTTCCGTATCCGAGTCCCCAGGTCGAACCACCGGTCAAACCCAAAATTCGGCTCCTGAGAAAACAGTGGCTTACGGGCGCGGAGTTCTGAGAAAGGCAATTGTCTCCCGACGGACTTCGGCAAACAGTCTACAGGCCCCACGCTTGTAGGTGGCTCATTTGTAGGCCCAGTGTTACTCAACCAGTAGGTGTTGAGCACTGAGAATCAAACCTCGCTTCCCAAAAGGACAGTGGGGTTGATCACGGATTGGAAGATGTCAACGACTAACAGACCTACAGGCCGGATAAACCAATAGTTCCGACTCCGAGTGTGCAAACGAGGAAAGATCGCAGGACACCCACAACTTATCGCGTGCAATTAAGCCACACAGTAGCCCGACAAAATTAAACGCGGCTCTCTCACGGTGGGACTGCGAGGAGCCTGGTTACTTAACGATGGGGCAAGTCAACAAAAATAAATTGATGCGGTTTGACGATTAAAGTGCCGCTAGGGCCACTCAGGATAAAACGAGAACGCAATTGTCCACGCCGTCGAACCAGTCATGAAAACTCCTTACATAAGAGATCCCTGGAAGGACAATTGATTCTAAGTGTTCTAAGAAATGCTAGACCACTCGCAGCGATGGAATAGTGCCAGAACACAGATTTGGTCAGTGGATTGTGCTTAACAAAAAAGCAAATCTTTCCAGATCGCTGCTGGTCGAATTTCGGGAACGCGACATTCGAGATCCGGTACCAACTGGAACTAACATTAAGACCTACAGGAGTTCGGAACTAGATGTTGCAGGAGATACAACCATGCACCACAAATATGACTCATATAAAGCGGTGTAAACTATACCAGCTATCAAACGTAAACGTTTAAACACAAACCAGAATCAGAAAGCAGACCACAGTTTCAAGGGAACAAGGCGAAGATGCAACAGTCTAGGAGGGCTAACTATCAAAGAAATGAGTGGTTCACATCAGCCTTCTTCACACCCTCATGGATTGGATGCAACCAAACTGCAGAGTTGTCAGAAAGCCATATCTCTGGAGCTGAAGGACATGCCGGTAAGTGTATGCAACCTAATGAACAAGAAAGACGGGCTGCATGTAGCGACTTGCCTCATAGATATTTGTTTGTGGACCGAATCATGAATCCAAGCAAACGTGGAATGCGAAGATCGAGCGCGCGCATTTCAGTGGTATCTCAATGATCGTAGCAGTGCCGTTGAGGTCGATTTCTTATTACTGGTCAGATGGTTAAAAGGCAATCACTCGTGAAATTAGTTGTGAGCTGCCGTTGTGTGGCAGTTCTAACCATCGCCTACCTTCTATATTTCAACCCCACACTACTGTTCTACGGGGTGTATCAGAGTCCGTGTGTGAAGATGGAGGGGGAAAAGCAGAGCTGAAACGATTCCAGTTCGCTTATAAATCAGGCTATCGCCTGCTCGTTGAGAAGTTTTGAGGCTCCTGAATCCACCTGGCTATTGGAATCCGTTAGTGGTAAGGGCTTCGATCGCAACGTTTGCAAGTTTTTCAACGATTCCAGGCTAACACTTGTCCCCGCGGCAGAGAGAGCTTAACCTGGTTCAACAGTCTCAGATTTGAACGTAAGAATAACACGCCACAACGACGCAATCATAAGCGTGTGATCTGCGGAGCCATTGGAATATAGTTTTCCCATAACGATTCAATTGTCCCTTGTATGTTCAAATTCAGTGAAGCAGGTGTAATATATAAGCCAGCCGTTTCTAGTATGATGGTGTGAAATTCGCGGATCAAATTTGAGACGGAGTGAAAACACCAAAGAACAGCGCTCCTTTGGAATAGTCGTTCCAGTAACAGTCCTGTGAATGAAAGCAGCATAAACCAGCATTAACCAAACGCCTAGTGAGCCATGTACACGACATATATAAACGAAGAATGGAACCGAAAACGGAAGCAGAGAAAATGACACGGAGTGCATCAGTTTCTAAGGAGGACGGTGATAGTTTGCGGCCGAACTAAGCTGACAAATATCGGGTTCTTACAGGTAGAAACTTCTCTCATAAACAAGTCGAAGGAGGATTAGGAAGCCGCGAGTTCGCCACAGGGTCAAGAGAGCTTTCCAACGTAAGCGGATGGCTTGGAAGGCGTATGTTCAATAAAATAGTTTTGAAAGCTTGAGGATTTTGAAAAAATCTCTGGAGGAAGCGAACAAGGTAGCCAGGAATTCTCGCCTGGTGTATGCGGTCGACTTGGCACATGATATTAAACAGAACACCAGAAGGTTTTGCGCTTATGCTCAATCCAGGCTCCTTTCAAGTAAGAAGGTTGGAACCACAGTCTACCACAACGGAGAGATCATATCGGTTGACGAAGGCACAGCAGACGCGTTTATGACGCAATTTCAGAGTGTTTATCGCCCAGAAAATGGAATGCCTGAGCCTCGTTTTAACACCATAAGCGCGACCATGGTAGATCAGGGCATTATGCCTCACGACTTTGATCAAATGATCTCAGCTAAACAGCACAGAGTCTGTAGGACCGGACCACATCCACTCGATTATCCTGGAACCTCTGGCTAACTTGCTAGCGTCACCTCCTGCTCAAATATTCGAATTTACATTGAAAAGGGGATAGTTTTGATGGACTGGATAGAAGCCGCCACAATTTTTATCCCCAAGGAGGGTAATTGACCGGTTGTGGTAAATTGCCGACCATCGGGCCTGACTAGTGTCGTGGGCAAAATTTTGAAACGCATATTGCGAGGAAATATCTGCAAAAACCTCTGTAAGCAGGAATTTTGGAGCTCCTCAACATGATTTTCTGAGGGATGGATCTAGTCTTGTCGATCTGTCGACATTTTCAAACACTGTCACGGAACAGCCGGATAGAGGGTGAGTGATTGAGGTGTGTTATTTAGATTTCCAGAAGGCCTTCAATTCTGTCGACCACGGGCTTTCGGGCCAAATGCTACGAGAGGCTCGAATCTGTGGATGGATCCAGACGTTTCAAGTTGGAAGGCCGTGTAGGGTGAGACCAAGAAGAATACTGAGAGACGAAGGGTCTCCGTTAAGTGGAGTCATTCAGAGTTCAGTACTGGCCCCTCTATTATTCCTGGTATACATAGACAACTTCACCGATTGCCAAATGAGCCCATCCTAGATGTACGCAGATATAGACCTGGCTGGAATTGCGTCGGACGCCATCCGAGAGGACATTTTAAAAGTCTGCGAATGATTTAGTGGAGATGTTAGTGTGTCCTCAACCCCCGTCCACTAAAAATTCAAACGCCTTTCCTGAAGAACAATCAAAATGTAATTCCAGCAGACGTCCAACTGATAGGACACGCTCAGGTTTGGACAACTTTATATTTCCAGCATTGCTTAGAAATATGATAAGTAGTTAGTTCTGACCAAATCTGGGACCAACGGCAGCAACCAAGAGAAGAAAGGAGAGAAGTCTGAGGAGGGCTGTGGTGCTTCAGGCTGCATTCGAATTGGGAACCAGGAAGCAAACGAGAGATTTCGGTATCTAATCCATTGACCGTTTTACTCCGTCCATGGAGTTTAGTCCACTCGAGACATGAGCATGGCGGACGTTATATCGACTGAATTCCGCGGTCACTAACTTATATCCAGTGGTGTTCATCCTGGTGTTCTGGGCCATATTTCGCTCCCACGTGAAATACTAAGCCCTAGCTTGATATTCATACCTCAGAAAGAGCACAATCTTCCTCTATGAAGTGCAACAACGCGCCACAGGTGTGGTTTGTGGTTTGAAGTGTCCAGGCTGCAAAATCCGGCTGATTTTTTTATCTCGTTCTCTCTCGAACGTTGGCAGTATTCAGAATAAATCAACACACAGGTGAAAGTCCACAGGCATTTCCGCCCGTGGTGTGTCGGGACAAAGATTTGAGAGGTCAAAGGCCCATAATCACGAAGCATGATCGCGATTAGCTGTTTGATTCAATTTTTTCGCTAGCCAGGTTGCCAGCCCGTGGGACAAATTGCCTACAAGGTTTGTTGAAGCCTCAAACACGGATGTATTGAAATGGGAGCTGGACAAATGCTGGAACAAGTGTATTGGCCTAATCAATCAAATGATAAGGATAACCAAATATGGTGACACCAAAAGATGCTGTAAGGGTAAAAGATTCCTACAAGAGATATGCGTGCAAATAAGAGGAAAACTTATTTTAAAAATTTGAGTGGCCGCCACCCAGGAGAAGGGAAACACTAAGAGGTAGATTGGGACGACTGATGATGGATGGTTCTACGCGCGACGTGGGATGACTAACATTCCACTTCGATTGATCAGCAAATGGGTGGAGATAAAGAATGCCACCTTGCGGTTGCTTCGTCATCCTAAGCATTCACACGAGTGCAGAAGATAGAGACGCTTATTTTTATGGCAATCGGATTAAAAACTAATGGCGATGCTCTCAAACGAGTGCATAGATGAAGTTGACGGAGCGGCACGTACATGAATATGCGAAAACGAATCGCAAAATATAACTATGAACCAAAAACACCAAACAACTTTTCTCCTAGTTTGCAGTGATCGAAGTACGATTTGTTTTTACTCTCAGGACAACCATGAGTTATTATACCTTTTCTCTTATACTTACACCTATATCACGTTGGCATCTACAGTGAACGCACTCTGTTCAAGCCACGGATCACATTGATCAAGCATCAGAACGTCAGATGGTGTGGGCTTTCATCAAGTCATGGATTTGAAATTGTAATTAAAATCTGTTCCGCTCGAGCTTGCCAAATTAATTTCAGATTCACATTTCATTATTGGATGAAAAACCGGAACAGCATAAAAAATTACACAGGTTTTACTGAATTGATCCTAGCAGAATGAAATAAGAGAAGAACACAAAGCAAGCAGCGGCTTTTTGAATCTATTTCGATCTCGTTGGCTTCGTTCCGCTGACAATTATCCGCAGGAAAGGAATGCTGTCGTTGGTTCATTGTTATTATGTGCGTTTGGAATATCATGTGAGTATCTGTGGACGGCGTATTTGGGAGAGTATGAAATGTGCCTATTGTGCAGTAAGAATCTTTTTGTTTTAGTGCGTGAATGATGTTCATCAAGGATGCCAAGGGTTTGTGCCAATTTAATAGCGAAATAGATGGACGAGATAGCTGAAGTTTGTGATCTGATAGATAGAAGGAATCAGCAACCAATGATTAATAAACATGCACCGTATAAATTGTAGACCATATTTTCAAAATTTTTTGTTCGATATTCCTCGAAATGGGTGCCGACGGTCGATAAGTTTGAGTGGTTATGATCACCCCACGTGTGACTGGAATCCACTGAAACTTGGAGGCGCCGTGGGTAAGTAGATGAGGCTGCAGCTGATGACTTCCAAGTATAATGTAGGTGAAAGCCGGCGTGATCTGCTTAGAGTAGATAGTGCTCACCGTAATCGGGCGCAAGCTGCATTGGCATTAAGGTAAAAAGAAATCGGTAAGTTTGTTCAGTTACATGACCACAGAGGAGATGGAATTTCATGTTTTCCGATAAGCGAAGATTTTTAACGAGAAGTGAAGTACTGTGCCGCATGATGCCATCCGGGGTTACTCGTTCGACAGTCAGCCCACGTGCACCCTATAGTCACAACGTCACGACCTATGGTTGGACACACTGACGTCTATGCTCGTCGGTCAGCCTACATGCACCCTATGGTTCGCGGCATCTAATTCGAATTAGCCTGTCACAGTGACCGAAGCCAAAGGACGCCTGCGCTTATCCATCACTGCAACTGGCTTGCGCTGCATCAATTGCAGTTCCACCAACACACCACATATCCAGTGTAAACCCGAAGGAATAAGACTGGGAGGTGTGCCAGTGGGGCCTTTGTGTCCAGCCGGTCAATGCTGGCTAGCCGCTTGATTGGCTGATAAGGAAAGTAGGTTCTTATCTCTCGAAAACTAAACATAGAGAGGCTGCAATGAAGAGATCTACACTGAGGAGAAAGATTTTTGAAGTGTAATACAAGAAGCGTTGCAGTATAGGATTGCATGTTAATGCAGCCTTAAGATGATTGGAATGAAAAGCAAATTGCTCGCTCAAATATGAAAAGACAGACAGACCATTCACCATACAATGCACCAACAAAGCCGAAAAAACAATGGATAGAAGTCCACCCTATAGTCACAATGTCACGAACCTACAGTCACGACCTGAAAATGATACTGAAATATCGAAATACCTTTATTCTATGTACACGTTATCATTAGCTCGAATATTCAGTCAGAATTCAGAAAGCCTGCTTGCTTTCGGTTCCGATTCAGTAAAGGTTCTCCTCTCACTCTGCATGCTGGTCTACAGTTGAACCGTATATAATATGTTGAGTGGGGTTTCACTTACGGTAGCCTGCTTGCTGAACCAAGCGGTGACGATAGATATCGAGCGGTATTGCGTGAATTCAAGAGTTTTTCAGAGACCGCGAATGCTGGCGCCAGACATACCGCGCATCGCTCGTGCCGACTTTCAACACATGCTGGATATGGGTACAATCCGCCCCTCTGACAGCCCATGGGCATCTCCTCTGTTCATTGTGCAAAGAAGACAGAAGGTGGTTGGCGTCCTTGCGGAGATCATCGTGGATGGAACAATGTTACTGTTCAAGATAGGTACCTTGTGCCACACGTCCTCGATCTAACTACCAGCCTCGCTGGTAAACCCATCATCAGCAAAATCGACCTCGTCCGCGCCTATCACTAGATACCGGTAGCACAAGAGGATATACCCACGACGGCTATTACCACTCCATTCGGTTTGTTCGAATTTGTGCGCATGGCCTTTGGTCTTCGTAACGCTGCACAGACGTTCCAACGTCTGGGCAATGAAGTCACCCGTGGACTAGACTTCATTTAATCATACATAGACGACATCCTCGTGGCTAGCTCTCCCACCGAAGAACATATAATCTATCTACGGCATCTGGCATCATACTGCCTCAACGTCCACGGAGCTAAATCCGAACTTGGTGGAGCCCCGTAAAAATGTTCAGGCCACAGCACCTCTGCGGATGAGAGAAAACCGATTGATTTGAAGGCCGAGGCCATGCGTTTGTGCTAACTTCCCGGTACAATTTCCAAGCTCCGCCGCTTCAATTGACTCATGGATTATTATCGTCGATTTATTCACAACTGCCTCAAGCTTAAGCAACCTTTGGCTGATTTACTTCGGGGTAGTAAACAAACTTTGCACCTGACCTCCGACGCCTCCACGGCTTTCGCCAACGTTAAGAAGGCACTCGTCTCTTCAATCACGTTGCATTTCCAACAACCGGACGCATCAATTAGTATCTCCGTGGATGCATCGGGCACAGCCATAAGCACAGTGCTACAACAAGCGGTTCGCGAGACGTGACAGTCAATCGCATTTCTTCCTCAACGTCTCAGCGACACCGAAACGCCGTACAGCAACTTTGGTCGTGAACTCTTGGCTGTGTATAGGGCTTTGCGCCACTTCCGCCACGCACTCGAGGGCCGCGATTTCATTATCTTCACGGATCACAAACATCTCGTGTACGCTTTGCGGAATTACTCCGATAGACTTCCACCTCGAGAAACAGGACAGCTACACTATGTAGCCCAGTGCAGCCGTTGCTGTCTTGCATTTTGACGTTCCAAGGTCAACCGACACACAAGCGCTCCCTTGGAACCTTTTCCAACTCCCGACGATCGCTTTGAACATGTCCACCTGGACCTCGTTGGGCCACTTCCACTTTCGAGAAGCTACACCCACCTACTCACGTGCATCGACCGGTTCACTCGCTGGCCAGAAGCCATACCGTTGTCAGACACATCAACGGTGTCTGTGGCTCGCGCTTTCGTCGAGCATTGGGTTGCACGTTATGGTTGTCCGTCGACCATTACAACTGACCGCTGTGCGCAGTTCGAATCAGCTTTATTTTCATGACTGGCCAAGCTGTTAGACGTGTATCGAGCACGCATCACAGCATATCACCAACAAACGAATGGACTCGTCTGCTCAAAGCTTCATTACGCGTTCACGAGCGGATGGATTGGACAGAAACTTCACCCCTAGTTCTACTCGGTATTCGCAATTGTGTCAAGGATGACAGTACGACCCCAGCGTCGCTTGCCTATGGTCGTCCTTTAAGCCTTCCAGCTGATTTCTTTCAATCGTCAAGCGAAACTGCTGTCGGCACTTACGACTACGCCAACCGATTAGCCAAATACATGCGATCTCTACAAGCTAGTGTTAGAGGTATTCAAAAATCCTCGTCTTACGTATGCAAATAACTCAGCAATTGTGAGTTTGTGTTTCCGCGAACAGACTGTGCTAAAAAACTGCTGCAATAACCGTATAAAGGACCTCTTCGTGTCATTAAACGGTCCGCAAAAACCTATGTGATTGACAGTTTCCGTCATCACCTCACCGTTTTATTGACCGCCTTGAACCTGCTTTCACCGGCTCACCCCCCGCTTCGACAACACAAACATCACCTGAGCCGTCTCCATCTACTTCAACCTCTGAGTTAGCTTCAGCGTTGCCTTCCGCATCTATTTCTGACGAAATCCCACCTCAACCTACAACTCGTTCAGGGAGGCGCGTCCATTTTCCCGAGCGCTTTCTGGAGTAGTTTATTTTTTCCACTTTTCATTTATTGTACAGTTGAGTATCCATTATGTGTATTGCATGCTCCTCTCGACCAGCAACTAAAAGTTTTTCTTAGGTACAATTTCCTGACCCGTTTTTCACGGAAAATACTTGCACATAATTGTAAATATTCTCAGGCGCTGCACGACACGCGGTACGGTGGATATCTACCTTTTTCTCTAATGTTCAGTTACTTCACTTTTCCATATTTCTAGGTCTGACCAGAGGCATAGCAACAGTTGCTGGGCCCAAGATGAAAACCTTGAACGTTGTAGCACATTGTGCCTGCGCAATGAGGAAATCACACCCCCTGTCGCGTCCTCAGGAAGCGTTTTCAGGATGGGTGGCTCGCGCGCGGCTGGCCAGCATGACAGCAGCTGATGCCCATGAACAATATTCATAGATAGAAGGCCTCCTATATTAGTCACCATTTTAGGGGGGCTGACGTAGCAGATCACCTTCGACGTCCTCAAAATTCCATAATCCACGCGACGTGAAAGTTGCCCTGTCAGTGCTACAGCGCCGGTTCATATTACCCTGTGAACGTAAATTTACTACAAACCACTAGCATCAAAGTTATTGCGCCAGCATTGTTATCGCAGGCTGAAATCTCTCCGCAGGAAGTGAATGCTGTCGAAGGTACACAGTTGATATATGGGTTTGGAACATCATGTCAGTAATTGTGGACGGAATATTTAGGAATGTGTGAAATATGCCTATTGCGCTGTTGGAATTTTTTGTTTTGATGCGTGAATGATGTTCATCAAGGATGCCAAGGGTTTGTGCCAATTTAATAGCGAAATAGATGGACGAGATAGCTGAAGTTTGTGATCTGATAGATAGAAGGAATCAGCAACCAATGATTAATAAACATGCACCGTATAAATTGTAGACCATATTTTCAAAATTTTTTGTTCGATATTCCTCGAAATGGGTGCCGACGGTCGATAAGTTTGAGTGGTTATGATCACCCCACGTGTGACTGGAATCCACTGAAACTTGGAGGCGCCGTGGGTAAGTAGATAAGGCTGCAGCTGATGACTTCCAAGTATAATGTAGGTGAAAGCCGGCGTGATCTGCTTAGAGTAGATAGTTCTCACCGTAATCGGGCGCAAGCTGCATTGGCATTAAGGTAAAAAGAAATCGGTAAGTTTGTTCAGTTACATGACCACAGAGGAGATGGAATTTCATGTTTTCCGATAAGCGAAGATTTTTAACGAGAAGTGAAGTACTGTGCCGCATGATGCCATCCGGGGTTACCCGTTCGACAGTCAGCCCACGTGCACCCTATAGTCACAACGTCACGACCTATGGTTGGACACACTGACGTCTATGCTCGTCGGTCAGCCTAC
>QNGE01004276.1:0-20315 GCA_008508345.1 Paragonimus westermani
CGAAGAAATACCGGCTTTTTGGACGCTGTGTCGGGTCGAATTTTCATGTCGTCTGGGAGAGTATTACAGCTCGCTCCCAGAGTTGTGTTATTCTCAATCTGTTTATCATTGAGTCAGTTAAGTTGTTTCACCACACAACACTCACGGAATATTAAGTCCGAATCCATAGTTACTCTCGACATTTAGTCAAGCTTCCCACAATGTCGGTTACGATATTCCCGTCGTTCATTAGTAACGATGTCTAGTTTGAAACTTGAGACAGTGCATTTTTGGCGAGATGTTTGCATTCACTTCAGTTGCAAACATGTACTATTGCATTTTATATAACATGTGGATAACAGTAATACAATGGACTGCTCTTCACCGTTCATAGAAGACGAAAAGTAGTTATCATTTCCAAGGCACCCGAACTACCAGAGTCAACAGTCCATACATATCCAGATTTTGGCGAGTAACAATGCTTTAAAAAACATGAGCAATCGTAAGTTTCACTTTGTCGAACGATTGACAGCGATTCATTTCATTCTGCAAGAACCGATAGTTCCTTTTGCAAAATTTGAGAGAATGAATTGTTATATGTGATTTGGGGAAATCTGGGTGATAGGTCTGACACGTACGTGAAAGCACGCGCTCCGACGGACGGAGACAGATAGCGATTCTTGCAGCCTACGTTCACTTTTCCTTCAGTAGGAAGAGCCATTGCGCCTTGGAAACAAGACTAGTGATATCGGTTTCTCCAAAAGGACTATTAGATTTTTTCGAGCAAGCGCCATATGTTTTTGAAATTATATTTCGCAACATTAAATTGTTTGTCCTAGTTGTGTACACGTATCGTTTAGTAAGACGAGAAACAAATTTGGTTTAGAAGTGTGCTGGATTCAGCGATAGCTAAGACGATCATCTGTGAAGGGTACAGAAAGACATCCGTTAAAAGTTTGTACGGCAATATTTTATTAATTATTCAGTGAACCAACTGGCCGTACTGGATATGAAGATTCAAAGAAATCCCAGGTTTTGCAATCCTGACTCGAATATTAACATCAACTAGATGTAATCCATCGGGAGTAGTGTGTTTGACATATTATCCTCAGTTTAGTTAAGTTCGACTGGAAGATTTAATTCCTACAGTGCTTTTCTCTGTCAGACGTGAACAATTTTTACTTAGCAGACTGATCGCACTGTCGTTGATACAAATGCTCCAAACTAGCCGGAACAGCGTGTCCTTGATTATTCGTCGTTTTCAATTCTACAATTGCAACGCATTAGAATGACAGATAATATATGTGTATATGTACAGGTATATACGGAGATGTTAACGACCATACCACAAAAATGGTTATACGGATTTGTGATATAAACTAACCAAGTGGAACAATACGAACGACCTCTTATGAAAATAGGATGCTGAGTGAAATTCAACCTACTCTTCAACTAATCTTCATACGCACCTCAAAGATGCCTAGTGTATTACGTACGGCAAAAGCCACTGCTCTAAGCTAACCTATGACGACATTTCAAAATGCTCCTTGGTTGTAACCAACCAAGAGTTGAAAATATTTGTCTTTCTACATCATTGTAGATCTGCACACAATTTTAAACGCCACCGAGCAAAATATTTGTGAACTATCACTATCAAAGCAATGTACGACCGGGAATCGGAGTACATTCTGATTTTTTACTGAAACCTACAAACCACTGGAAGAGCCTTGTATGTTTGAGAGCCTGATGAACGATCATTTTTTTCTCGGTTTGTCGCAATATTTCCGATATTCCTACCGATTCAAGTAACAGTTCACCTGTGTTTTAATCCGAAAGCAATTTTATTATGACTCTCGGCATGTTAGCACTAACCGTCACCGTAAGTCTACTAGCAAACTGTTACCATCATCGTCCCGTATTCTTTGAGAGATCCATACCCTTACCAACGTTTAAGATAATGTGACATCGTCTTACCACTGTGTCCAGCTCGTCATTGATTCCCTACCAGCTAACACGTTGTCTTCATCTCTGTTAATATGTTGGAACAGTATATAAAAATTGCATCATCCTTACTGTAGCGGCTGATGAAAAATGAGCGAATTGTCACCGAATAGTGACGTACGACAACCTGTTACTCGCTACTTCAAATTTAAGCGTGGCCTCAGAAAACGCGAGAAGTTTTACCGACAAACGAACACCTCGAGCGGTATGTATAGCATAAAAAGGCCAACCATCAGTGGTATGTGCACGGTTGCAAGGGGTAGGTGCTGTTATTCAAATATGACCATATCATAACTGACGTGAGTCGTACTTTGCAACATGCATTGGCTCGTTTATATTTTGCTGTCAATTCACATTAGCCAATTGTGTTGCATAGTATGTTCATACAAGCATCTTTCCGACATCCTCCCTCTCTTATACAACCTATCCGTTCATTTACAGAAGGACAGATCGATGCCTAATAGAAACGATAACTGAGTATATGCCAAAGGGCTGCTTCGGACAAAGGAGCATTAGGCGAGAGNGATAACTGAGTATATGCCAAAGGGCTGCTTCGGACAAAGGAGCATTAGGCGAGAGAAATAGTTTGTTTAAGGTATATTGGTTGGTGAGGAAGTTTTCAGCAACGAGTGTTTGGAATCACATAATTCAATATGAAGTTGATGGACCATGAATACTGTATGGTGAACGATGAGACGAATTAAATCGACTTTCATATGTCGGACACGATTTGCCCCCTAAACACTAGGTGATTTTACTGTTTGCCTGCCAAATTGATCGACCTTTGTTTCAATTTGGGTACATGCTGAAAGCTTCACTTCCAGACTAATATCATTCTACCACATTTTGTAACAGATTTATATAGGTGTTCATATACCAGGGCTACGTATACTCAATGAGGTGACTGATATTATTTGGGTCAATCTGACATGTAAATGCAGTTATGATGAAGTTTCTGACAAATCCAGTGAGCATGTTGACTTGATTATCACATCGGGGTGTTAGACGTAGTCTACCTTCCACAGTAGAAATTACACTCGATCACTAGTTGTCTGATTCAGGGTGCGTCTTTCATTTTCCATAAAATTATTACAACACGAGGCATCGGTACACTTAACCACTCAACTTTTTGCCCTCCTGTATAACAGAAGTCAAAACATTGCGTGAAATTTTGTGTATTCTCGATCACAGGTCAGCACATCGTCAGTTAAACATTAAACCATTATATCACAAAATAAATCCAAGATAAGGGTCATAAAGCGGTGATAGGGAAATCATGAAAAACGAATTGAGTATGTGATTGTGGGATTTTGGTTATCCTGCCAACAAATTGAAAAGGGGGATTGAGAAAGCAACCCATGAAATGCATATATGTGCATGTCAAACTGGTTTCCAACCGACCGCAGTTTCACTGCGCTTCAACGGATCACATTGAGTTACTCTACATTGGTACAATGGATATCTTGTCACGATTATTCTCACAATAGCATAGGATTACGTTCCCCCATTTGATCTACCTGAGTGACGCGAAACCCAGTGGCATCAGCCAATTGATAGCGAACGTCCAACTAAGTGACTGACAGACCAATTATAAGAAGTTTGCCAGCAGGTACTGGCTTTCCGTTTATAAGAAGTTACTTTAAGTCACAGCGTGTAAGATACCGATAGACTGATTGTTCATTTGTTTAAGTTAGGCAACTCACAGAATGCGCACTCTCACTTACCATTTGACTCTGGATTTGGCTGTATTCAGGCAGTTAGTAACCAAGCAGTGACCATCGTGGATGTAAAGGTTATCATCCCGGAATGCATTAGACCTGTTGGGAGGTAAACGACGGTCAACGAGTGTATTAGAGTAGAATTGTCTGCTTGCTACATGTGAATTGTAAAGATACTGGGCGTACACTCAGGTCTTTAGAGTGCGAGATGATGAATACCGACACTCACATTTGTAAGCAGAACCTGGTGCTGTCGTGGTCCCGTTTCCACTCGAGTTAGCTGTGGCACACGGAAAACAAGGAATGTTCAGTACAACTTTGTGAAATTGTACGCGCAGTACACAGACCATCTACTTCACACCAAGCCGGTTAAATAATGCCCTTCTTGGTTCGTCACAGCAGCAACTTGAAGAAACGTTATGAGACCGAAAGCTGAATGCCTAGTTCCTAATCGATAATGTTGGCCCCGCCTATTCAATTTGTTTTGTAGTGATGATGACAGGATGGAAGACAATAGATGGAACAAACACGCGCAAATGATTAGTCAAAGATCTGGAATGAAGATGTTGGACGTTTATGAGCATTGTCTGCAACTGTAGTGCAGCCGTATCGAACCAAACATCTCGAATTAGGAATAGAGCAGTTCACACGCGTAAGACGGAGAAGTTTCGCATTCTAAAAAACGCGAATCGAAACGAAGCATCAAAGAAACGCCATCACACTGCCGTACAGCGCGAAGTTTTCAACAAAGGTAAGAGACNTAAGCGTTGAACACGATTGGGTGGGTTTGACCGTGTAGACCACAAAAAACTGATGATATGAGTAAATTAACTAATCCCCAGAACATACAGGGTGAGTATCTGATGTAGGAGATGATACGTGAACTTACATGGTATAGCAATACTGTTTGTGGAATTTGAGGGTACTTTTGTGGAGTTGGACAAAGGCAAAGGATTGATTGATTCATTAATTAATTGAATGACGTAAGATTCGGGAAAGATCTTAATAATCAGTGTTTGTGGATGCGGAATGTCAGGAATGTTGGCAAGTATAGTTAGACACCGAAGACATCTGTTATTTCGTCGTTGGGTTTGAGTGTGTCTGACAATGTAACGCCACCTATTGTGGATTGTACAATTAGTACAACTCAATAGGATATGCACCATTGACTGGACTCAACAAAAGCGTGTTTCATTTTTGAAACGAGCTGTCTAAGTGGTCTGTGGAAAGGCGTGATTAATGCTTGTTTATTAGTTATACTGAATTTCTGGAAACCAAAATCCTCTACAACTTACCGAGAACTCCGAAAGTAGGCAATCTCAGTGACATTGCTCTTGTTGTCGGACTTTTTCCAAGCTGGGTTTATTAAGAACAGAGGAGTTATCACCAAATTAACCAACTATGTGTAAAGGCTGTTGTCTAGTCTCTAAGGTTGGGCGTTCAGATTTTGTAATTCGGTCGTGTCTAATGTGAGGTCCATGGTGCATTGGTCAACACAGTTGCCTGATGGAAGCGTGGCCACAGTTCAAATCCCGGCCGTGGCACTACTGACCAGCTCTAATAAGGACGAAACTCGAGTCTAGTGCTTCTTTTCAAAAGAGGCTGGCTGGAAAGGCTATCTGAATGTGAAATCTGCGATCCAATGTGAGTGATGTTCAACTTGAAAATAAACCAAACCGCCGACTACTCATCAATAGACCAGGGTGTAGTTAGATACTTTGTAGACTACATCGGGTGGTGTACATTCTTCACAGGTTGACCGTACATTACAAAGCGAATACTACTTGTTTGCTAGGCCCAGTTGGCCAGCTTGATTGCACAGATATGTGTATGCCGGGAGGAACTGACATTGGTGATTCCAAACACATGAATCGATCAATTGTATTTCAGGGCAAGTATGCATTCTGTTGTCTGATTGCAAATCACTTGAAATTTGTCACCGTCTACCTCACTTTTGAGAAACTTGTGTTAAGTTTAGCATAATAGATTTCGAAATTCCATACTGTTGGCCGTTTTAATGTGTTGTCCGATATATATTCTGTCACATGTAGTTCTACAGTTCTTAGCAAATGCATACTTGCTCACATCACTTCTTGTATAATCGCATCTTTTCATAGTTACTAATAATGGATTTGGAAATAATCCATTTTATATTCCTGTTTCGGATACTTTTGTGCTTTTCGACTTGTTCCTATTGTAGTTTCACACCACTGGTTATTACATCGGACAAAAAACAACATACTGGTCACTAGCTTTATGATGCTAGTCAGAAAACACAAACCATATTTTTATGTAGATGTTATCTGTTTTTCGTTTTACTTCCGCATTCCCTGTATGCTGCCATCCAACATTTTTGGAAACACACACGAACTTACCAGTTGCTGACGAACTGACATTCTGTCCTGTTACTAGTGTAGCACGGCATGTAGAAAGCCCAACGAGCTATGAACTAGTTTGTCAAAGCACACTGTATTGAGACACTTCTTCAATTCCTTCCTTCCTTACAAACTTGCACCCAAGTGACGATTAGTAATCACGCATTAGAAAATAGTTTTTATATCTGAGCAGATTGTATGTCAGTTCTGCGGTGCCTTAGCTCCAGTGCACACAGTGATTATGCATGGACCTAGTTTGGCCATGTTTTGTGCATAATTCTACGTTAGTCTCTTTCATGATGAGAACAAGATTACCCCGAAGTTTATTTTTCGCATAATGATAAGCGTTTAATTAAGTTCGCATGTTGGATTAACTTTAAAAAGTATACTCAGCGGATTGACCATCCAAACTAACACAAGCTTAAACTACTCACTTGTCAACAGAAATAGGGAGAACACCACGTAGAACGTGAGTTTCATGGTTGGTGAAACGGTTTCACTAACACAAACATCCTTTGCTCTGTTTTTATAAACCCCGTTGATGACGAGGCAGTTCAAGATGGTCAACACGATGGAGCATTGTGTACAGAACGTGCAACGCATGTCGGCAGTAGACAGCTTTTTACAGTACTGCAAAAAATATGGCAAACAATAAATTCGCATATGCGATTTTTTAGTGTGCAATCAATTGCACTCAAATTCATGGGAAAATCCCAAACCAACTATGAGTTAACTTACACCGAATAAGTGAGTTGTGTGAAATTGTGTCGCGTGAAAATCTCCAATGTAGTCATAAGAAATACTGTATGGCGAACAAGTTTGTTTACAGTGATTCATCATCAGGCTAAATATGTCACATTTATATCATCAATTTTGCGAGAGAATCATCAGTGAGGTAACTGGGGGAACAGTGTTTACTGAGGCCAGTCGCCTTAATGTCACAGTGCAATCAGATATCCACTTGAACAGGGCGTTCTGGCAGGCTAACAGGGTTCGTTAAGGTAGGTTCAGAGCATAAACGAAAGGTTTCTGGGTGCACAAAGGTGGATAGTATAGGCGAATTCTAATGGTTTCAGCTATGAATAGAATCCTACACCTCGATAAGTATATTAAGAATACCACAGCCTACTCGTAAATTTGTGTTATTCTCAATCTATTTACCACTAACACGTTAAACACGATGCTCAAACTGTTCGACATCATTCGTACTAAATTTGGTGTGGATATCTTGCACCATTACATCCTACTGCCCTTCATTGTGTGACCTTGACTTATTAGACTGGGAGAAATGTGTTCGTCACATTTACAGTGATTCGAATTCAACAGGTAAGATGATATGGAATTGTTGACAAATTTCGTTATTCCACTGTTGAGCCGAACCGGGTAATGTTCCCAGGCCCGTTCAGATAAACGTGTGATCGTGCGACCAACATAAATGGTACCACAGGAACAAATGAATGAGCACACAGAACGAGGCCACAAAAGCAGACGTTTTACCTTCTAATCCTGCGCACAAAACTAGAATGGATGTAAAGTGGACATGTAATGTAGCAGCGTAGAAAGTTGCAGTAGCTGCACTCGTGATAGTTTTGGTTAGCGTATCATTTTCGAAGAGTAATCCAAATTGTACAATTTTCTTTCCGGCTAAGTGCGGCTGACTTGTTCGAATCCACCGTTGCACGACTCTGTCTATGGATATTTCCGGGTAGCCATCTTGTATAAATATCGTACCTATGATTGCCAATTCTTCAGTAATAGTGCCGTCCGGCAAATATTTCCGGCCCCGTCGGTCAAAAAGTTAATTAGATAACAATGTTGTTGAAGTTGAACGACGCATTAACGAGGAAGTGCAGCCATTGCTGGAAGTAGTCTTCATTGATCAGTTATCAGCAAAATCAGTTACACCTAGAGGATCATATACTCCCCAGCTGTATGGCTTGCTCAAACTCCACAAGGGTGGTATACCACTGAGGTCAATACAATCCATGTCCAATTCACCACAACACAATTTGGCACAGTGGTTGGTCCAACTTCTCCAGCCCGTAGGACAATCAATGGTTCGGAAAACTGTGAGGGACATTTTTGAGCTAATCGATTTACTCGGTGGTTTGGACTGCAGCATCAATCACATAGCCAGTTTTTACATCGAGTCTTTGTTTACAAATGTTCCTCTGATGCAGACGGTCAGTGCAAATTGTCCGTATATTGACTCAGGTCAATTGAACATGGGATTATCTACGTCTGAGCTAGAACACCCTCTCCTATTATACACAGCAAAATTAAAGTTCCACTTCCAGGGAACTGGCTATGCAGAAATCGATGGTGTTTCTATGGGTAGTCCAATCGGTCCGTTACTAGCCGATATTTTCCTTGCCCACCTGGAGCAGAACGCAGACGCTATTATCAGTCAAGCTCACTTCTACCGGGATTATGCTGATGATGTATTGATAGTTACTAATATTAAGGAGATGGCAACGAGTCTGTTCGATTCATTGAACAAGCTGAATTCCAAAATTAGCTTCACCACTGAGTACTAGCAGGATGAAACCCTGGCGTTTTCGGATATTCTCATAAAGCACCAGAACAACCGCTGCTTACTGCGGTCCGTCCACCGGAAGCACGCTTGGACCGGGCAGTACCTGAACTTTCACAATTTTGTGCCGATCCAGTACAAGCGGGGTCTGGTGAGAACTTTGTTCCATCACGCAAAAAGAATCTGTTCAAGAGAAACATTGACCAAAAGACATTGTATTACTAATAAGTAGTGTGGCAGATTTATGATATTGTTGAGAACCACGCTCAAAGAAAATGTCTATCTATCGGCATTTGTTGAGAAATTCAGCAAACAAAAGCCGGCTGTCGCGAGTTGTTCGACAGCTCCCAAAATAAATGGCTACCTCGGTTTGCCATACAGGAGTGATGACATTGCCGTTCTGTTGAAAACCGCTCTCGCAGCGGCTATCGGACACACGTTCTATGCAGCCCAACTGGTCATGCTGTTCACCACGACCCGAATCCCAACATCACCACTGAAAACTCCGCTACTACTTAACGTCAAGTTCTACAATATCCATGAATTCTCGTGTGATTAACGGGCAAATTACATAGGCAGGACGGAGCGTCAGTTACGTTATCCGGTCAACGAACATATTCAAGTTTGGGTTCGCAAAACGATCATGGATACTACAATGCCGGACTCAAGTCAGAATATGACAAGTCACAAGGAACCAGTGTCATCGATTGTACGACACCTGCTGAGTTGTCGACCCCAACTGAACCTGGAGAAAACGTTTCGGATATGTCATGCAACAAAAATCAACGGCTTCTCCGGTTCGCAGAGGCGGTAGCAATTAGCAAATGGAAGCCAATCCTTGGTTTACAGAAAAACTTGTTCGTCATTACCAGATCCCCTGGTAACTGATGCGCATGTGTGTGCGTGTGTTTGTGTGGGTTTCGATTTTATTGTTTAGCATTACAATGCCTATTGAACTTTGTTATATAAACCCATACTCTGTATTATGTGACTGATGAGATCTAGTGAAATGTGCTCGAGAGACACAATGTGCAAAAACTGTTTCTGGCTTCTTTGTTCAAATTTGTTACGGGAAAAAATTGTTTTGCTTGAATCAGTTTTCTTCTCAGGGTGAGTGATGCAAAGCTATTAAAATGAATGTATTGGTCATTTCCAGTACCCTTTTTGTGTATCGTGTGCTGAATCGAGCCAAAAACGAGGTGACGTAAACGTGCATCGAAAGGGCTTAATCAGCTACTCATTTTAATCCTCAGCAAAAATTGCAACTTTGAGTTTGCGGACCTGAATCTGGCCAAGTCGTCGGTCGAATTTACGTTACTATCGGGCAGACAGAGAATGTTGTCAAAATGCCTCTCATAAAAATTGCACTGTCCTTCTGTTGAACTCAGTCGTTCGTTTTCTAATTTCGCCATAAAACTGCGGCCCCATAGGCCATCCCATCGAGACACCGTCCTTTTGCCGACAAATTCCTTCGTTGAATTTAAACTGTACGTTCTACCTCCACAGATAAAGTAGTTGCTTGAGTTCGACCGACGGTATCTGAATATCTCTCTCACTGTACTCAACATAATCGCACAGGTAATATATGGTCTCCTTTAGTGGGAAGTTGGTAAACAAGTCTGTGACGTCGAGAGAAGACACTGATTGCTCAGTTAAATTGACACCTTCGTTTGCGTTCACGAGATCAAAGGAGTCGCGTAAGCTGTGTGTTAAAGCTTCCGCCTGACGGGGTCTAATATTTGTGACAACCACTTAGCTTGTGGGTCGTATTGAGAGTTCTACATGTCTAAAATCTTTGTGAGTGGTACCCCAACTTTGTGAATTCAAGACAACCCATACAGCCTGGAAATCATAGTTCCGGTGGGGCTAGTTCATTCAAACGCAGTCGACTTAGTAATTCCACTCTCTATTGAACATTGTACGGATTTCGGCATTGTTTTCTTTCTCTGAAGAGATCTTTTTCACTACTCATTTCTCGGAACTTGGCCCGATCTTCTAATATGATGTACATTTTGATAGTATAATCTACTTTGTTGAACAATATGATACCAGCACCTTTATCAGGATTGGAAATTAAGATTTTCTCGTTCCTTCTCAAAGTTCCACCTCCACGAGATATTCCGTCGTGAGAAACTGTTTTCAGGTTGGACTACAGCGTAAGTACTGATATCAAAAATTCATAAGCGCATATTTCATTTTCTCCGCATCTAGCCCCAATAACCACCCGTTCCCTATTTACCCCATTAATGATTCTTCTATAAAATTTGTGGTATAAGTGTAACATATTTAGCCTGATGATGAACTACCGTAAATGATCTTGTTCGCTGTACACTTATGAGTGTCCTGAACCATACTGATTTCAAAGACGTTAAAAGCCAAAAGTGAAGTGTGTTAACAAAAACAGAAAATAATTACGTCTGAGTGCCTGCACTTCAGCGTTTAAGACGTCTTGTTTATGCAGTATCACCTCAATACCATCAGTTAAATGACAACGTTTTAATAAGCAACACACGTGATATACACTGAGGCAGGAAATGTACTGTTGAAAATTTCATAATAATCTTCAAAACTTCATCATGGGGTGTCGGATTAAGGGTATGCATCGAGAAGCCTTACAAACACTATTTCTAGTCCTTGTGACCATGGCTATTACAAACTGGCAGTCCAGTGTAAGCTATGTCCACTCACAATAATGGGATGTAAACAAGCTATGAATCAATTGAATACAAACTCCTCCGTCGCAAGTGATGCTCGTAGAGCTGGTGCTCAAACGAATAAGAACACTGCCTCGTAACACAAAGGGTAGCCGATCCAATACGCCTTTCAGGCTATCCCTACCCGATGATTTCAAACAAGGACGAAACTGGTTGTTGAGTCTCGGGTTGAAGGTGAGCCTTTAGAAACATCACAAACAATATCCAGTTGACTTTGGTAGTTTGACTTAGGTCATGGCTTGTAATCCACAATTTGTCTAGTGTTACTGATAAGTAGTTTCTCAGATTCGATCGTTCAGGAGGTACCCGACTGCGACCGGGTTCGAACCAGCAGTAGAAACAACACGTGAATTTTTTGAGCTTCCGGCGTGGCTTCGTAGCTCAGTTGGTAGAGCGTATGCCGTTTCTGAGCACGTTGTTTATGTCGCTGGTTCGAATTCAACCGAATTTCAGATTTTTCACGAATGAATCTCTTGTGAATTTCATCAGTACTTTAATCCGAGCAACCAGAAAACAGTTGACTACGGGAGCTGAAATCACCTGTAGACAACCAGAAGTACGTCACTCAATGGAAAAACTGACTGAGCGTTCACTCCTGTGGTCCGATTCGGAGCTCAGTCGAAGAAGGTTTTGACTGTTATGCTAATAAATTCACGAGGTCATTTTGTTTATTTATGGGGTGTCAGCATATGCAACAAGTGCCATACCATTCAATCCTATCTGGACTTACTAGCTAGAGTTGCATATGAAAATATATACCTACGTGCATATTGACTGAGAGAGGTCAAGTTGTTAGCCAGAGTGTACGGAGTGACATCCTACTAGCCATAAATGGTTGACTAGGTATTGGGAAACAACTGTGCCCACACAATGGTTATGCATGCATTGGAAGCGGAACAGTAGAGACGAAGTAATCAAGTAAGACTGAATAACCAGTTCGACCACAACGTTAGTAAACAGCACTGCTTACTTATACTATAGTCGAAGCTTAGTACAGACGAATTCGAAACATAAATTTAGGCATTCGCCTAAAATCCCTGTATTAAAGGATGACCGCAAACAAAAAAGCTGCTATTCTCGTAATTCAATAAACTCTGGTTGGTGGCCTCAGACTCTCCGCTCATTAATGAAAACCTATAGCTAAAACTCAAACTTGAAAGTAATATGTTTCCGAAATCTCCCGCAAGAATGTCAGAGTCGAAACGTTCTGCCGTTATGTAATAGTCGCGTGTTAGTACTCTTGGTTGGGGCCACAGTGGAAGCCCACAGGGAATTGACTAGATCGAGGTGAAACAGAAATTTCCTGGTATTGTGCAGTCTTAGAAATGTCTAAGGACATTGTAAAGTACACGAGCCATTCTACGTCTTTTAGTAGTATGTGGACGGTGCAGATTCTTCATCAAATTAGACCGCGAGCCCATCTGAACAGCATTTGGTAGTACTAAAACAACAGTTCCCATTTTACACATAAGCACGTGGGTTTAAAATAACGGCTGTCACTTGGCAACAATTATGTTGTGTTCTCTTCCGTCCGTTCGTTATCGCTTTTTACGGCAACGGTCAAAGCAATTCGATGTACTGAATGCAAACCACGTTCAACTTGGGAGCTGATCACTGTTCTGAGTGACTGGTAGTTAGCGACCCCGGTTCCGCTCGCAACACTTTGTGTGTGAGCCGTGATCAGGTACGAGTTCTTTGGGGCAAGAATTACTCCAGTCCAGTTTCATTACAGTCAAACGCGGGTGTCAAACAGTGTTTGTTTACTTCTGTTTGTTCCTATAAAGCTGCTACCTTTTTGTAAAAGTCATTTGTTCTCGTAGGAACCTCGCGACGATGGAGGGATGTTTCACGCAAAAAGCACACTGCGAAACATACCCTACCTGCTTATACGTGCTATTCTAGGACATTCTTGAGAAACCAAAATAAATTCTACAAGCTGCACGACAATATTTCATTTCTCTCCTGAACTGATAGTACACATGTATCTGGAATGGTCAAAGGACTAATTTTTCACCCAAAGTTGGAAGACTTCTGTAGATAATGTCCTAATCCACCCCACAATCCAGAAGAGTTCCGTGTTCACTGTCCAGTAGTACTTTACAAGTCTATCATGAAAATAAATTGATATTTTGCAAACAGCTGAATCAGCTCTATAAAACGAAATGCAAACCTTAGAACTGACAGTCATCTATCTACTAAACGTTGTAATTAACACAAAGACAAACTATTGATGTCTGGGTTAAGGTCGGGGGTGCTTTTAAATTGGATTGAAATTCGCATTGAGTTTGGTTAGTTTTGGACTGTCAGTTTCCATGCATCGTGCAACTGTTAATAAAACCAACGACTGCACACGGTTAAAAAATCGATGTTTACTGAGCGAATGCAAATTGGTCTCACGTAACCAAACTTCGCATTAAAGTTAGAAATGTCCACCGAAAAACCTTGACCGAATGCAGCTGACGTATTTCAAGGGAAATTGACCTGGCAGCGCTATATATGGTGTTATAACTGATGTAAAATACTCAGGAGTATTTATTGTTCACTCATTCAAGAGCATACGTTCTGAATTATGCCTAGTGCGGCTGAGGCCCAGTTTTACGGCCTGGATGAACCGTCTGGCTAGGCAACGGGAATTCAAGTCAAATCAAACCCCTCATACGCTTCATGCGTCCCAAGAGGTGAACTTTCAGCTATTCTCGCATTCAGATCTTCTGAAATAGGAAATTAATCAATCTGGTTTGACTGCGTCACAAAACAATCATAATCGTCCTCTTGAAAGTCGTGGGAAGTTTAGGGAACAGAAGTAATCAGTACCACTTGCGAACGGAACCACTAATCCAGTTTTTTGGTTAAATCAAGAATTAGAAGCCTGAGTTTTGTAATAGTCTGGTCAAATAAGGACTCGTGGAAGTCTCTGAGACCGGGTGAGTGCAAACAAACCTTTGTGCCCGGATCTAGTGACATATTTGGAAACACATTCTGAGGGGTCGGAATAAAAGTGGTGGGTTTTATCGAACAGGATATTCCGTGTGTAAAGTTCACACATTGTGGGACGGGGAGAAACATTAAAATCAACGAACGGGTTACGAGGAAAACTATTGCAACCAAACAGATGCTTTATGGACCGGCCAAAATTACAACTTTCTTTAACAGCAAGCCAGGGAAGACAAGTGTTGATCAGCAGGTGCAGTAGGCATCCATCAACTGACCAGGTGATGTGAACTAGAGAGAAAATTTAAGCGCCAAACATATAACGAATGTTTTCGGACTTTGCTGAAAGAATCAACAACGAAAAATGCTAATGTCATGTTGTTAATCAAGGTGAGCCCCTGGGTATTTAACAGAAAGCAGTCGAGGTAGGGGAAGGACGGAAATACGTTTGAAATGTCCTCATTTCGAGTTTTTCATAAGCGAAATCAATTTGTCGATATATTCGATTGTGTTAGGAGATGAGTAGCCTAACTGTGGTGAACTTGATCGTTGGAATAAACTGTACATCGAGGCGGGAGAAGAAAATCTAGTGATTTTGTTGAAAAGATTTCTAATCAGAACATTTTGGATGTTTCTTTTCCTCTTGCTCAAGTACACTAGACTCACGCAAACTCTTCACAAAAGTTGTAAATAAACGCTGTAACTGAATGTGTTCAAAAATCTACTAAACCTGCTTTACTAGTAGCGCAGAATCGAAAGTTCAACAACATTATGCAGTGTCTTCAGAACGATTTCAAGGAAGTTCACAAACCAGCACGTTGTGTTATGCTTGGCGCTGGAAGTAGACGTTTTCTTCGTTGTGCGCAGTCTTTCCGTGTTAATAAACAGTTCATGTTCATGTTTTACTCCCCCCCCCGAAAGCTAAGTATGGTAGAGAACATGTGAAAAGTGTTCACATGTGTCCGTATTCGATAAGAGTTCACCATTCTCCAACTTTCCGTTCCATTATAAACTAGTTACTTGAACCAGTGCTTTTCAGTTAGAACAACAATGATTCGTAAATCGTCGAATAAGACTCCTTTTTCAGTTGTTCTACTGAACGTCCTAAAAGAAGTCAGCAGGTCAGACAGCTATCGTTTCCATCCTAAGAAAACTGTGCGCACCGCATTTTTGCTTACTACCCGTGTATCTGCTTTCATCAAATAATCAGATGAATTTCAGAGCATTAGCACATATTTCAACTGATAGGGTGGAGTTTGCGAAATGATTCACATGCGAAAGACGTCACAAGATCGTGACAGTTAGTATTTACTGCCAGTAACAACATTTGGTATTCTGCTGAATAGTATATCACTGCATCCCCTTAAAAAACTAAACTTGATTCAATTTACCTTAAGTTAGTTAAACGTCCGTCCTCACGTCTTTTTCAATGCATCTCTTGTAATGCACTAAATTAAGATCTTGCTCGCTGTCCGAGTTTCCTTTCTCCATTTTTACTTCACGGCTGCAATGGCTGTCCAGCCGCTCAGTGTTCAAGAATCGTGCATTGTGCATACAAATCTACCAGACTGACGAACGACATAAAGGAATATACGTAGGTTACATTTGTTCCATGTATAGATGAAATATTCAGTGACGTAGATCATCACCTTCCAGTAATAAATCATAATGAAATCGCCTAAATGAATGTTAGCTACTCTTTGACCTCCGCCTACAATGCTTTTGAATGCCGTTCCATTACAAAAGAAAATCCTGTCGTGAGTTGTGTATTTTTATCCTAAGTTCGGTGCACTTCGGTTGATTTTACCACTCAAGTGAAAACCAGTATTGCGAAACGTTAGCACCAGTTCCACCTGCCACTGTAGTAGTGCACATTATATGTGATCATTAAGCCGTACCTTTAAAACAACTTCAGCTTGCACACCTTCAATTTTCCGTGCTCGCTGCTAAGCAGATCTCCATTTGGAAAAGATCATTATGAAGACTGATAGTTTTGAAACCATATACAAACCCACTCAACTTCCCATTGGCCATTTTCCCCTGCCGTTCTTCAAGCGACAGTTGATGGGCCACTGGTTATAAACACCCATTCTTGGAAAGTGTAATATTCGTAGGTAAACCGTAGTAACTGCAAAAACCTTGTACATGCATTATACTTCAACGGATCGGTCTTCTTGTTAGTTTCCTTGAATATCCTTTAATTGTTTTGCATTTAGTAAACCACAGTTTTAAGTGTGTTGAAGAGACTGATGTGAGCCGTCCCCACTTTTGCTTTCAGTTAAACAAGACCACCCTAACAGCGTACAAAGCGAGCAATTTGAAGTGTCTTGGAAAGAAGTAGCGATAGCGGAACGGGTCTCGAATATCAGTGTCAAATGAAGTGTGCGGTCCACACCATTTAAAAACGTTCAGATCATTAGAATGTTTAAGACGTCTGTCAACATCCTACAAAATACCTGTGTACTCCCTTAGAGTGATCGTTGCTTTACAGAAAAGGATGCTGATTAACTTGACTGCCAAGGGACAATCGTGCGAATGTCCATCATGGGTAGCCCGACATTTGCTATCAAATCAGTTGCCAAACCAACAATTATTACAACAATTCCCAATACTGTAGGACATACCATAAGAAAACTTACTTTAGAAAATACGGATACAAGAACCGGAAGTTTGCTCACCCCATTACTGCTACTACTATCGTCTATTCTGAACAGCAATTTACGCAGCTTCATTCAAACTGGGAAAAAGACAAGCGATGACACCGAAATAAGCAACCGAAATGTGAAGAAGAGAAATTCCAGTCAAAATATCTCTCAGATGTAGTGCATTGCTGGAATATCAACACTGAACAATTGACATATACTTTCACGGCAGAAGAAAAGCTTAGTAATTCAACTATCGAAAAAAAGACTTATGTGATGTGTGAAAAAAGTAAAGGGATAGAGAAGAATTTTCTCTCAAGGCACATTTCTATCACAGTCAAGGCCCATGCATTGGAACCGCGAATTGTCATTCACAGTGAGACAACTGTCAGAGGGTGGTAACAATCAATGCCAGACTCCCCTCATAAATATGTCATAGGTTTTCAGGGAACCAAGAACAGTCAATAGGCATAGATAGGTGACCACAGAGGAGGTCAGTCCAACTCGAAAAATCACACTTCAAGAGAAGGAAAACACGATACCACAGAAAGAGATTAATATAAGAGGATGAGAAATACAGCTCACATCGAGGATCGACCGAATGGCAGCAATATGATAGTCAGTCACGTACTTCAACACCTTGCCTGACCGGGGAAATTGGCTCCGGTAGTCTTCCACCACAATGACGTCCAGTACTACAGCAGCGCCGCCACCAGCCGCAATCACATCGGGTTTGATGAACGAGCTTACCTTTGATACTCGTAGCTCCTCGAACACTGTGTAGCCTAGATTGTACGGCTTTTCCGTCATGTCCTTGGCTACGCGGTTGCGCCAAGCACAACGTACATCTTGGGCGATCTGGCCCCAGTGGAGAATACGAGCAGGGCTTTCTGATTGAATGCAGTTGTCAAGACAAAGAATTAAGTGACCAGTTCGTCCGACTCGCGTATTCTGGACCTCAGTCCGTAGAAAACCGCACCGGATTTGGATGACGCGAATGAGAATTCTGGTGAAAATGCGGCCTGAATTCAACAGCCAATGAGTGGGAAGTGAACAGCAGACACTTCCTGAAGATTGTGACCATCAAGATTATGATAAAGCTTATTCATCCACGCCCCATGGACTTCCTCCTTGTTCGTCCCTACCACACCCAGAACACACACGAGGGCGCTGGTGTCCTTCATGATAGGGCCAAACGAATTGTCTTTGACCACGTTCCTCAAAACCAGATATTGACAGAAGAGCAGTCTCTCCACTCGTGATTCGCGCAAGGTAGGAATGGTGATGGACGAATTCGAAATGCCCAGACCCTCAACCGAATTGGGGTGTGGATGTGGCTGGTTGGTTTGCCTTTGGGAAGACACAGCCACTGCCGAACGGACTGAAGAATTGTCCAGTTCATAACTGTGAGCATGTTTCGGCGAACCCGTGTCAGAGCTAGCGAATGATTCATATTCGGGATCAGACATTGTCTAAGAAGGCAGACGCGCCGGTATGGCTTCAGGGGCGCTTTGACAATTTCATTCAGTGTCGTACAAAGTTGCGGTCGGTGAGTGGTGAATGCTTTTAATTTCCTGGTAAGCGGTACATCCAGACAGATCATCGTATCACACGCGCTTATCGAGTGGATGAAGTCCAAGCCTATTTGAATAGACTCATTGGCGATAGTTGCTACGTTGTGCTTATGATCCCCACAGCTGATCATTAGCTTCGTTTGACTCGTGTTGCTCTTCAGCCCACATAACTCTAAAGCATTAGCGACAGCTGCAAACTTCTCATGGAAACGCGTCGGCTTCCTGGCCAGGAAGATCAGATCGTCGGCACAGGTGAAACCGCCGACCGGTGTATCATAGGACTGGTAGCCAAGCCCCGATCGAGATAGAGCGAACGCCTCAACAGTTGCCATGTTGAATAGCGAGGGTAGCAGTGGGTCACCCTGGCGAACACCATGAGGGAGAGTTCGAGCACTGTGGGAGCGTTTCGATATGAATCAGCAATGTAGTGTGTTAGCTGTGGAGGAGCACCCAAAGCCTGGGCATATCTGATAATGGAGTCGCATGATATCGAATCGAACGACTTGGACACGTCAATAAGTGGCGCGCACATGCTGGAAGACATGATGCACGAGTTCCAGAACGGCGCACGGAGTAGTGAGGTCGCTTCGTGGAAACCATCGCGAAGTGCGAATTGAAGAGAGGGCAGCAGCAAACGTTATTCCCACGGTCAGCCAGTATCTTGTAAGTGTGATACACCAACGTCGAAGATACGGCGATAGGTCTCAGGTCGCTGGGAGAGGAATGGTTATTCACTTTCGGCACAAGCGTGGTGCTGGAGCGGCACAGAAGAATTGGTCAGCCTCCAGTTAGAACCAAGAGGTTGAAATATCTGGCCAAGGAATCAGCTTTCATGCGTTTTAAGTGTTTGGGAAGTAGCTGTCCAAACCTGGAGCGCTATTTTCTATGCTGTCCAATGTGCGGGAAATTCCTGTTCCAGTGATCGAGTCGACCAAGGACCGGTCCAGAGGAAGAATCGTACATGATGGCCGCTCTTCAACGTGCGAATGAGCTAACAATACCTCAGACCAGTGCTCGTTGGAACTGTCCGGGAGACTACGGTTCGTATTGTTGGCACTTCTTCACTTTCTAGAAAGGACTGTAAAAGCTGCATCTTTCGTGCGCTGGTGGTTCAGCGTTCGAATTGTAACACAATTGGCTTTCCGTATCTGCTCCCTTGTCGAGTATTTTCTCGCGGCAATGCGAGCACGCCATCGAGTGACCAGTCGTCATGTGTACGTAAAGGAGTGAGAAGTGTGCATACTAAACAGTGACTTTGCCGGTGCCATTGTGGGAATACCTGCATGAAGGCCGCGGGCAACTGCTAGCATTTCATCGCTATATAAGGACGCCTCGCTATTGGACTCCATTTGGGTTACTGTCGTTTAGACAAAACAGGAAAACCACTCGAAGTGTTCAGCGACATGGGACCCACCATCCGACTTCATGATTAGCTATGTAGGGGAGGTTGGGTTTGCAGTCGGGTAGTATTCAATTTACTATTTATGCACAGTAAACATTGTAGTGCATTACCAATCACCCTACAAAATGGGTTATTTAACAGAATTAACTCGATTGTGATGTGGATGCCCAATCATTGGAATTGTTGAGAAATTTGGTTTACTCGAGCTACACTAGTATACGGTATGGGAAAACAACGACCTTTTATAAATGAGAGGAAGTAAGATTGTTGCTCACTTGACCGACTCCGATCATTCTGTCAGTAACAAAGACTGATGAGTAGTCGGGGATTTGGTTGATTTTCAAGTTGACCATCACTCACATTTGATCGCAGCGTTCGCATTCAGATAGACTTTCCAGCCAGCCTCTTTCGAAAAGAAGCACTAGACTCGAGTTTCGCTCTCATTA
>QNGE01004276.1:20801-42007 GCA_008508345.1 Paragonimus westermani
TATGTAATCATGACCATGGCAACCCGACCGGTTGTTTCAACCACTTCTGTGCACATAACGTCGGTTGGTAAGTTCGAATGAGAATCGCTTCGCAAAAGGCTAGTAACTTCGGATTTCGGTTGCGCAACAGTATCTTGAATGAGTTAACCGGGTCAACTTGATGACCTGTTGTCATGAGATGTTTTGCAATCGATGACGTTGGATTTCGAGTAGTCAATGCGTCAATTTGGGACTGGTGCGTCATCTGATGTTTCAACCACTTCGGGATGTGTTCCGCGACTCGCTGTGATAGTTGTCGGTCTTCTCACTTAAACAACAATAAGACCGGTCATGTAAACCGGCAGGGCGCCATTCGAGTGTGTGTACAATTTCATTCATTGCACCTTCAACAAGTATAACTCACACTACTTCTCATCAGACAGCATCGACACAAGTGATTCACGAGAGCTATATCAGTTTTCGCTCAGTTAAACGTTTTGAGCCGAGGGTATGTGTTCAGTACAGTCACACTTCAAGGAACTAGTGTCTTTGACCACTTCATAAACATTACTACATAAGAGTGATGTGGTAAACTTAATAATTAAGAGATTATCCCAATGCGAAAAGTCAAGGTTTCGGCTAGATTCGAACCAGCGACAGGAGTGGACAGGCCCGGATGCGGTGAGCGCCCTATCAACAACGCACAATCTAGTCCCTTGACTGATTCCACTAGAGTCTCATCGATCATCAGTAGAGCTTCTTGGTATACTGCCGCATCCGGAAGGCCAGTAACCTCTGCACCCATTACTCGCTGAAGAATTTCTGGGGCTGTATTAACAGTGAATAGGAGGTGACTGTAGCAGAATAGACTACGATGAGCGTTGATAGTCAGAGGCTGCTCAGTGTCCTGGTCAACCTCAAATTCCAGATAACCTCTTAGATAATCAACTTGGCAAAATGCATTACATCTTTGAGATTTGTAAACACTTCGCTTGGTAGAGGCAGTGGATACTAATATATATCTCGGGCAACATTTATGCAGCAGAGTGGTCGGCACAAAGACGCGTTGAGTTGTCAGCTTTCTTGGTCAATTTTGTTATAGCTTCAAATGAAGAATACTGCTTAAGCGTAACCATTCGTACAGTTTGTGACCGTCGTAATTCCAGGTATGTGATGGAACACAAGTTTGAATCCAAGTTAACCTGAGCTTAAACACAACGACCAAGCTCTTTGACGACTAGTTCTGCATGACATTATTGTAGTCTATCAGCAAACTGTATTTTTCACAATTGTAAGATAATTCTAAATGAGTGAACTCGAAGACCAATTAGATAGTTGCAGCTATTGTTGAAAATTTGGTTGAATAATCTTAGTGATTTTATCCAACCAAGTCCGTGAAGATTTAAATTGTCACATGACAGTTAGGGAACACCCCTGACTAACTTTTCATTGAACAGCACAATTCATTCAGTTTCTGCTACCGGTAGGAACAACGCATCTGAAGAACCGGAACCAACGTTAGTCGTGGGTCTAAGTACAACTTTTCCTATTGAGCACCGAAATGTGTAAGAAATCAAGGCTTATTTGCAAACGGGTTCGATGACCGTTGAGCAGTAATCGAACGTAATCCGGAAGTGACTCAAAAAACCATTGTAACAACTCATCGGCTTCTCGAATGTCGGATGAGCAATTTATCTATTCCTCGTTTATCTTGGTCAGTAAAGATTGTTCGTGACATTTTTCACACCAATATGTTTTTAGCTGTAAGACGCTGATAGTCCTCCAACTGCATGCTTGTTTTCTAACAACTTGAGTATTGTATTATGACGACACTAGCTGTGACCACATATACAGTGTAACGCGCAACCGAAACCAGCGAGCGCGCACGGATTGAATTTGAGTTGTGTGACGGGGCGTGCTGTTGTGTTGTCGGTGCCGTTTTAGTTTTCGTTTGTGTAAGTCGTGTGCATGGTTTACTGGGCCTTTGGCTCATGTTTGTTCGTATTGTTTCTCTTTTCAGAACTGTCGTTTGAACCCCTACTTTGGAAGAGCGTTGTTCCCTGGTGCGTCCACGTTGCCCGGAGGTTGGTCCGCGAATTCACGGGCATCCAGAGTAGAGTCAGCTGGCCTGCATGTTACAACAGTGGTGGTCAAGTCACTCTACAACTGTCCTAATTGCAAGTTTGAATAGATGCAGTACATTGACAAGAACGAAACGTCTGAAACTTACACGTTTGCGGTTGTGAAAGCTTGCATATGTGAAGAGATCATTGATCTCTCTTTTTAACAGATTGAGGAATCATTGGTGAATGCCAAAGTTGAGGATCGTGTATTGCATACATGAGATAGAGTTCGGGCCGTTTCAGTGAAGCTGCAGTCGTGCGAGGTTTTTGAATATTGGAATTATTATACTTCGTACGCTAAACGTTTGCCAGTTTCCGCAGCAATGGCCTGATCTTTCATGAATTGCACCAACCGGAGGAACCTTGGTGATTTTGTTTGCAACAGCTTCCGCTCTGTCCCGACTGAATTTGAAACAGCTGTGCTTATGAAAATGTTCTCATCCTCCTTATCGTGACCAATGATTACAAGAACAGCTCACCCACTAACGACGTCCATTTAGGTTCACTCACAACGGTAGACGGCATTTTTTGAACTATATGGCCAAAGCAAATTGATTGCAAACCCAAATGTCAATAACACTCAGTAGCAAGAAAAGACAGCCAGTCGTAAGCAAATAAACACTGGGGGGCTAGTAAAGCACCAGTACCCTACTGGAAGACGCGGAATGTCTCATAACGATACGGTCAAACGAAAACTAGAAAAAGGAGCTTAGCTTTAACAGTACGCCATAAAAATGTACTGCAAAAGCAAGTCACTGAGGTCAGTGGTTAGATTATTGCTTGGAAGACATATAAGGCTTCTATAATAAGCTGACAACTGAGTAAAGAAGATATCACGTAATCAGTCAGAAGCAGACTCGTCTCCTATCAAACAACCAAGTCAGCAAAATCAGTGGCAGTCCTGTGGATAACATCAGTCTTTGGACGTGTTTACGACCAGGTTGGGAAAAGCAATGATGGAACTGGCATCACTGGAAAACCGCGTAACTTATCTCAGCTGATGAACTTCATGCTCCGCCGAATCACTGAAATTTTGAAACTAGTTCATCATTCAGTGGTGGATGCAAAGGTGATCCAGCATACTATCGACAAATACTGTTGCTTTCAGTGGTCTCCAGGTAATGGAGAGTTCACTAGGTGAATCTCTTACGGTCGAGGTTGAAGACTTTCGAACTTGCTACCAAGCAGCAGTATGGCTTTCCTAATTGATACTCGTACGTCACGAATGTGCTGGTTGCCCATAACTTTTGAACGAAGGTTGCCGACGCAGGACTGGGCACAGATGTGGTTTATCTTGAGTTTCCCGAAGCCCTCGACAAGGATGAACACTTTATCTTGCCACGAAAACCCAACAGTTATGACCTTGATGGGTGCTTACTTACCTGGCTAGAGGAGTATCCAGCTGAATGTAGGTTCAACGTCAAGGTGAGTGGACAGCTCTCAGAGTGGTTCTCTGCCAACGGCGGCGACCCACAAGGATTCACCTTAAAGTCTCTGTTATTCGCTCTTGAATTACCCAGCACAGGCAAACGTCCATGTTGTTTTACGTAGATGACACAAAACTCTGGTGAGTTTTAGAGTTCTCAAAAGATGCGATAACCTTACAGAACGAATTGAACTGTCCGGATCATCAGTCCATACAAAATAACTTGCCGTTCAATGTCAACAAACGTGAGGTCATACACATTCGCCGTCAAAATGGTGCTGACCACTACATTGGCGACACAAAGCTGCTCGTAGCTTTTATGCGAACGAAATTTACGTACCATATTGGCAGACAATTTGAGTCTGCCTACAAATCGTGTATCTGTGGCTAAGATGAAGTAAGTGACTTTGAATATTCCAGGAAAATTTTTTGGGATATTCTCCGAAGTGATTTCCACTATTTTCGCTTCTTAGAGTCCTCCCGCACGTGGTGACGAATACACAAACATGCAGTCATCCTTACAACTTACTAAAAGTGTTCGGAGATGGGTCGATATGGACTCATGGACATCTTTTACCCAAAGAAACCAACGGAACTGGACCAATTTTTAACGATTTAAAGAAACCTCGGGAATGACCCAATTCTTACCTACAAACTACTCTACACCCCAGGCAATCCACTGATACGTCTAAATGGTTAATCGCTGAATTTGGGCTATGGAGTAAGCAGATCACTTTGCAAACAGAAGTGTTTCAGAGCTAGGTTCTGTTCACACTAGAGCACTATCCAATTCTGTGAAGTTTTCACACTCTGGTCGTTCATCACACACGTGCGGATCAAACTGCATATCAGGTTTCACAGTCACCACTCTAGCCAGGCTGAGCAATTCTTTGAACGATTACATTTAACGGGGATTTTACTTCAGTGTGTTTCACTGCCCGCTGTAAATATAATAGAACGCCAGCAACTTCATTGTAGGTTCTTTTATTTTCTTTTATTCACTGTGCCTTTACAGACACGCAATGTCTAAAACCGTTTTTCCCTGACCAACACAGACACAGGAACGCAAATGCAGCAAACTTCCTCTCCTAACGTTCGATGAACTTATGAATGCACCGCAACGGTAGTGACAGTATACACCAACAGGGACATTTCAGTGGGTGTTGGAAATGCGTACTGTTGAAACGACTGGTTCGAATGGTGTGAGACATGCATGGAATCGTAGGAGTAAATGTTTGAAGTGGTCAATTAATACAGTAGGCTCCTTGCTCCTTAACGCAACGTCAGTTACATCTATCCCTAAGTCAGCCCTAGAAGAATTCAACAGGAAATTTTGTGTTCTCAAGTTGCAACCTGTAAATGTATACCGTGAAACTAATCAGTTCGACAGAAGTACAAGATGTAGGCAATAATGAAATGTCCGATAGTTAAATAAATTCCACAAAACTACGATGTTGAACTGGACCATGAACACACGCGTGTAAATAAATCGCAAGTGGGATCGGAGCATCTTGAGGAACGGATGGGGATTTACATTCTACAGAACATTCTACAGAACAAGACACTAGTCACTGCACATTCGCATCATTCTTTGGAAAACTTTTTTGTGATGTCAAAAATTAGAACTATTTATGTTAACACGAACCATTTTCAGAACGTATTAACCCTGACGAGATTTTCGTTACGGCTTAGAACAAGATAATTTTCGGTTACATGCAAACAACGATCAAAAGTGTAACACGGAGTTTCGGTAACGGTATTAAAGCAAAAACCAACAGTAAACCTTATTCGAATGAATGTCCATATTTTGTAAGTATTGCCCGTTTACTTCCAAATGCATTAAGTTTTGACTAATTTGCGCATAACAGTAATCATTTGAAAGATAGAACTGTTCCGGTTGAGTCGGTTTAGAATTCAAACTTCATCGCTTTCGAAACTCGCTCCATTTTGTTACCAATATGACTGCTCCAGACAGGACCTGATAGAACGTATAGGAATTCCTACTGTTGTGACCGCAAAAGACGCCTGGCCTGCGAAGTTGTTTATTGCACGGAATCCTGGAAATGTTATGTTGAAACATAGGACAGCGAACGCGTACACTCAAATGCATGGATGACGTGTATCAGCACACAGAAGGCAGGACTGTATTGTCATTCGCTTTGGTGACACACCTCTCAGAGTGCGTACACACTGGTGTAACAATTGCTTCCGAACCATTGTCCCCCTGTCATTGAGATCTGTCTTTCGGTTTCCGAAAATAAGCACTATACTACTCACAAACGAAGCTGCCTGTAATACAATGCCAGTAATCTTCGTTTTCATACTCATAATGTGTGATATACTGCCCAACTTGAGAGCTTTTCCATGTTAGCGCCTAAAGAGGCTCGTTACGGCAGTAGAGAATGTTTTAATTTCTGGTGTGATTGTTGTATATAGTAACGGAATTTTTAGTTTGCCCATCACTATCTTTTGACTTCCCTATTCGCGGCTTTTTTAATACCGACTCAGTAAAACCGAAATAATTATCCTACCTTCCTGTATTTCCTTATCCGAACAAAAGAGACTCGAAAGTACATGGGTAATTTCAGCTTCTGACCTCCGGATGTTTTATGAATCATATACTTCAAGACCAGGCAGCCTGAAAAGTTGAATAGGGCAGTGAGAAGACGTAATTCATGTGGTGTTTTCCGGAGCAACATTTCGTAAATTCTAACCACACATAGACATGTAACTAATTTCAAACATTAAGATAAGTTTCCATAGGCAAGAAGTCATGCCGTAAGGGATTAGACAGACACGGAAATGAACACTGAAAATATAAGGATGCTGACTACCAGGGCAGCCGCAATGTCAACACAAATTGTCTTGAACACACCGGGGGGATTCTGACGTCTGATAGTCAAAGCCTCAGCAACCTGGACGATGCGTTTCCGGTGGCTTCGAAAAATTGTAGAGAATGCGTCACAAATCTCGACTGTGTCCTGCTTGGATTTTGCTATTGATGACGCCGAGTGCCGTTCGTCGGCCGCACTCTGTGCACACGCCTGACGTTTCCAGTTTTGCTTCCAACCACATGGGAACATGCTCCTTGATACGAGAAGCTAGCTGTCGGTTTGTCCTCTCCATGTAGTTCATACTGCAACTAGATGAACATTTGTACAAACAATGGGTTGTGACTGACGTGGGTTGTTCGTTCATAACCGAGAAGATTGGTAAGGTTCCCGTTTGCTGTATTATACATAGTTTTACAGTGTTATATGATCTGGATAAAGCAGACGTCATTTTTGCATTGTTGGTCAGCGCTTTCTTCAGCGAAAAATTCAAGGGTTTCGACTATGGAGGCGCAAGTCATCCTAATCCAGTCGGTTTGTCCGTTTCGATGTCCAGCTGTTTTCTGTTGACCTGAAAGGGAGTCATTGAAAACATGGTGTTACACCGTTTTTGTGGGTTACAAATTAAAACACCAGTTTACCATTTTCCTAAATAGGCGGGAATCTAGTAACACTTTGAAGTGATCCTTAAAAGTGTAGGTAACAACCCCTAACGGAAGGTCGTTCCAGTGGCTGATAACTCTGTAAGAAAAGAGCTGTTACCTGAGTTGGGTCTGGGGTCGAAGTTTGTAGAGCTTCTTGCCGTGACCCCGTCGACTGTTATCACCTACTGGGTGGAGGAAGAATTGCTGCACGAGTCTTGTGCTAACGAGAAAGCGTGCAAGAATTAAGTCGCCGCGGATTCTTCGAAACTCAATTTGATAAAGTGCCGTAAGCTAGTGACCATTTTGGTGGCTACTCGCTGGACAAGACCATTTTGGTGGCTACTCGCTGGACACTTTCAATGGCGAGAATGTCCTTCTTCAAACCGGTGCAAACGGCTTGGTTAGCATATTCGAGCAGTGGTCTCATATAGACCCCGTACAGCGTTCCAAAGGCCTGTCTGTCTATGCGGGAAAAGTCTCTTTTTATCATCCCAAACGTCACAAATCCCTTTTCGGCAACCATCTGATGGTGATAAGAGAAGGATAAACCAGACGAAAGCCAAGTCCCTAAGTCCTTTTCGAGGTCAACTTTCGCGATATCTATTGGACCTTGTGTACCGTGTATCACGAATAGGTTCCAAGAGTCGCCTCCGAGAAAAATGTGCGCACACTTGCTGTTGTTTAAAGGAAGACTCCAGTCATCTGACCAGCAGTTAACACGGTCAGGGTCAATCTGCAACGGACTGGAACCACAGGTGTTTCATATTTTTAGGTCATCATTATAAAGGAGGGTGTTGCTAGAAATAAACTCGGGAAGGTCATTGGTGTATATCAGAAACAAAAACGGGCCAAGTACGGATCCTTGAGGAACTCCAGCGAAGATTGGGAAGGGAGAAAAAAGGTCTGAACTGGTTTTCACCCTGGAATTTTTGTTAGCAAGAAGAGATCTACTCCAGCGGAGAATCTTACCTCGGATGCCATAATCTTCTAGTTTGTGTGCGAGAGGGTCGTGTGGGACACGGTTTAAGGCTTTGGCAGAGTCAAAGAAAATAGCATCCGAGATACAACCATTGTGTTTGATATCTGTTACCCTATCCACGAAGATTGACATGTTGGTTATGCATGACCGACTAGGAAGAAAGTCATGCTCAGTCGGAGAAAGAAGGTTATTTGGGAAGAAACACCCAAGGATGGCGCGTTTTAACAGACGCTCCATTACCTTGCATGGGGTGTTGGTAAGACTGATTGGCTGGTAACTAGAATGAGAGTGACGATCAACTGTTTTAAATATAGGCGTGCAATGGTCTCTTTCTATGCCTCCGGAAGAGTGCAGACCCAAAGTGTCTGTGTAAACATATTATGGAGGAACACCACCGCACCAAGAGCCGATTCTTTGGTAATCCGGGGATGGATCGCACCTGGTCCCATGGCACGATAAGGATTCATCTTAACCGAGAGATCCCGAACGTCAAGCACAGAGAAGTCAACTATCATGAGGAGTATTGGAAGTTTCCCCTAGGGAGAGTCGGATGCCAGTTTGGCAGACCATATTGTAGACTGCTTGGTAGTATTCCCTGAAAACCTCGGCAAACACTTGCGGGTTAGAGGAGGTTTCCCCGTCGGTGAGCTGCATGGACGATGACAGCTTAGTTTTCCTCTAGCGACGTAAGATTTTTGACTGTATTTGTTGAGTGCGTTGACGGATTTCTTGCTTGCACCTGTTTCGTTTAGACCAAAATGCTTCTAGATTCTCCGGTTTGCCCATCGGCTTCTGCTTACGGAATCGACGGGAACTTAAATCAAGGAAGCAAAGTATGTTCCGCAGAAGCAGTACACGAGAGAAGAACTTCCATAGTTTCCGAGGAACAAATGCCTCACCAGTCACGTGAAAGGCAGCTTTAAAAGAAAGATAATTTGAGTTCACCGAGTTAGATGCAAGATTAAGTGTACTTAAGAACGTCTTTAGCGCGTTAAAGTCTGCTTTCGGGAAGTTTCGGAATAGAATCTTTGTTACAGCATTTTGGAGCCAGATAAAGTCACAGGCTAGTAGCATGTGATCACCACGCCCGACTGGTAGTTTGATCTCCACTGTATCATCCAGGTGAGCTTTATTCGTGCAAACCACATCAACCAAGGAGAGTCTCTGTCCTGGACGGTGCCTTGATATGCTGGACATGCTGTGTCTAGGCTTCCTCATGGATCACTGCTGCCAACATTCAAGAACTTACAGTCAGAGTTCTTATGTGAAACAGCTACAGAGTTGGGTTTGGGAGTGCTGAAAACAATCATGATAAGATGTGAGAAACGCTGGGTAAACAAGTGATGATCTAGGGCGACAAGAGCCGCCCCGTCGTCGGATATGCTACACGACGGCGAACGATACATAACACCGACAATGGGCACGCCACTACTAAAAAACTGAATTTTGAACCAGAGTGCGTCACGTTTCTCTGGGGAGGAAAATTCCTCCAGGACAGTTTGCACCGAGGCCTTCTTGTTTAGGAAGACAGCACAGCCTCCCATGCGTCTACGGAAGGAGTCCGTTCGTTACACTGAGTACCTGGAAAATGCTGATATCTACGGAAATCCAGGTCTCCCTTAATGCAAACATAGAAGGGTTAGTGTCGTGGGCCAATTGTCTGATTTCTGGTAGCTTGTTTAAAAGGCTCAGACAGTGTACAGGCATTTAAGGGTTCCTCATTTAGCCGGGTTAAAAAAAGAGAGAAGAGCACGAGGAAGAACTTGCGAAAGCAGTCCCCGTGGCGAGGAGGAGTGCATAGACGGTGACATAGTTTCGTGAGCCCTCTTGGAGGGTAGCGGTCGATTCATCACAGCCTGAGCAAATGTGAACATCCCCGTGGGACGCTTCGTCAACTTTTGTTGGTCCAAGGTCGATGGCTTTCGGACCGCCCTCGCTTCCGGAATTTCGGGAGGGTGATTTGCAGTTTTGCGCCCTTGAAGATTTGAGTAGAATTTTAGATTATAAGATAAATCGACGAAATTACCTCGATCTAACCGAGGAAAATGCTGTTGGAACGAGCCACGTATGAGTCTCTTTGGATGCTGGGGGTGGGCTCAGCGAACTTACTGAGTTATAAAGCTTGGGAATAGAATAAGTTTTAGCGGACTTTTTTGAAATGGTGTGACTGGGAGTCTAGAAGATGAGTGGTGGTCCGTACCGCCTTTGGGAGCAACTGTTCCAGACTCGTGCAGCTCCACAGACGATTGGCCGTCCAAGAAGATGGGGGCGGTCGCTTCTGATGTGGGTGTGGGGGCGTGGGCTGATCTGATCCGGGACACTGGACACTTCTTGAAAGCAGAGATAGGGACTTCTACGTTAGCTTGAAGTTTGGGGTTAGCCTTGATGCTTTACCTTGTTCTAACAAGCTAGGTGCGATTTCGCCAATTCTGCAGTTAGCGATTCAGCCAGACTCCCTTTAGATTGGCATCAGTATTCTTCATTTAAGCTGTCTTGTCCAGCACTTTTCCTGTGGTAATCTTTGCAGGTGACGCCACAAGACGTTCGAGTGAATTCTTGGTAGCTTCGGGGCGAATTCTGCTGTCAATGGTAAGAAGCGTTTAACGCCGCCCTAGCTTGTTCACCCGGAGAGGATTTCGTTGGAATTCGCCCGCACAAAACAAGCCTCCTCCTCCGGAGTGCCATGTCCTTCAAGTTTTCAGAAGCTTCCTCCATTTGAGCTGTGGATAAAGCCACTGCTCTACAAGCAACCGCCACACCTGGAACAGCGAGTGCAATGTACTCGTTCTGCAAGCCCAATTCGAACTTCATGCCAGATTAACCTTTTTGTGTTTCAGCCAGAGCTCTTCTATTATGACCATCTGCAGTGTATTGACATTCTTAGACGCTTGAAGCTACACTAACAGTGTCTTGTTTATGCCCACTAGGGATGGTGAGCAGCGAGACGAGCACGGCGTCGAATGGAGAGCAGCCTCCCTGAAAAACACAGATCCTGCAGATAAATAGTGTTTTTGATAAAGTGAGCAGAGGGTACTGGTCCTCCTTTAGGCAGGTACACTTAAAGTGATACCAGTGTGGGCGATTCTGACACTGCATACAGTTCTGAACAGTCATGCGGCAGCTAAATCGGCCACAAACACTAGATACCTCCGAACCATCAATGCTGCACAAACGGTAAGTGTTAACGAAATAGAAACACGACGAAGCGGCAAAAAACAGACACAAAGGGATTCGAATAACTTAACACGAAATGAATTAGTGTGTTGCTCGTTAACAAACAACAGTGAGTGCACGTATTTTTTCGGTGCACAGGGCCCCAATAGAGCAAATGTATGTAGACAAATGTGTGTAGACAATGACAGCGAGAAAATCTGAACCAAACACGATCGCGTTATTCCTGGGGTTGAATCACACACATCCAAACCTCAAGATAACCGGAGAGAACGAAGTGAACAAATGCCTTCCGTTCTTGAACATTCTAGTTATCCGAAGACCAGATGGCACGATAGGATCAACCGTTTACAGAAAGCCCACGTGAACAGGACAATATATGCAGTTCGATAGCTTCTGTCCAATGTAATATAAAAACAAGCCTAGTTCGAACACTGTTTCACAAAGCGCGAAGGCTATAAACAGAAGACAATCTACTACAAAAACAAAGCACACTCTAGGATACGCTGCAGGTTAGCGAATACCCCCTGCAGTTTATCGAGAAATATGGCGGTGTCATCATTCTAGACCAAAGGAAGCAACGGTGCCAAAGAAGATGGTGAACTTAGGATTCCCGTTTCTAGGTGACACCTGGTCAACAATGAAAAACGACGTCTGCTGTATCCAGATCATATAACACTGTAAAACTATGTATAATACAGCAAACGGGAACCTTACCAATCTTCTCGGTTATGAACGAACAACCCACGTCAGTCACAACCCATTGTTTGTACAAATGTTCATCTAGTTGCAGTATGAACTACATGGAGAGGACAAACCGACAGCTAGCTTCTCGTATCAAGGAGCATGTTCCCATGTGGTTGGAAGCAAAACTAGTAACGTCAGGCGTGTGCACAGAGTGCGGCCGACGAACGGCACTCAGCGTCATCAATAGCAAAATCCAAGCAGGACACAGTCGAGATTTGTGACGCATTCTCTACAATTTTTCGAAGCCACCGGAAACGCATCGTCCAGGTTGCTGAGGCTTTGACTATCAGACGTCAGAATCCCCCCGATGTGTTCAAGACAATTTGTGTTGACATTGCGGCTGCCCTGGTAGTCAGCATCCTTATATTTTCAGTGTTCATTTCCGTGTCTGTCTAATCCCTTACGGCATGACTTCTTGCCTATGGAACCTTATCTTAATGTTTGAAATTAGTTACATGTCCATGTGTGGTTAGAATTTACGAAATGTTGCTCCGGAAAACACCACATGAATTACGTCTTCCCATTTCCTTACTCAAATCTCTTGAAAGTCATTAAAAAAATTTATCTTTAAAACGTGTACACGAGTGTGTTGTAACGGCATCTGTGATCTATGAGCGGGTAGATTAATTGAAGCAGGTGGTAGCGCAACTTTTAACGACACGGCAGACAATGGAACAAGAGATGACGTTAACAAACCACGGACGAAGGGGTATAACCAATTAGCTTAGTACTTTCCAGCCAACCCAACATCTAAAGCTAACTCATGAAGACAACGAAGATGACTGTTGTGGACTAAACCGAGCTTTATTGTGTGGCCCATTCCGGCGACAGCATGGTCACAAGTTCGTTCATATGCATAGTGTAAGTGACCAACAACACAACAAGATCGAGAAATGGACCGGACGAAATGGACCGGACGACAATAAAGTCAAGCCCCAATCAGAACACGAACGTGTAGATGGGATGCTGAAAATAATACCGAAATATCAACAAATTTCCTGAATGACCGATAACTACAAATCCGTGCCAAATTTGGAGGTCACTTAAAACGCTGATGTGTGAGACCTTTTGCAAGGGAAGCAAAGCGATCTTCGGGGGAAATGGCGAGTTCTTCGACAGAGTGTTAGATTATTTACTCCAGAAGAGGGCAGTTTACTTGTGGCATCGAAACTACGTTCAACTCGATCGAACCGCATCCTGTGTCAATGGTCATCTACTGAATTCCCACGAAGAGTTTGGTCATCTGCCTCCCTGTTGGCAGTTTCCTGAAGTAAATTCAGCAACTGTTTCTCTAAGTTATCAGAGAGGTGTTAAGGGTAAGATTGGCTGCTGTGAGCAGTGCTTCTGGTGTACGGCGCCCAAATTTACGAGAAAACCCCCCAATGAAGTCGGTCGGAGTAGTGCAGGCGTCAACCAGATTGTTTCGACAACCAACCTTATAATTCTTTTACTAGAGAGAAAAGTATCGTGAATATGCCCAGTTTAGTCATGAGAAAAAAACACGTAGCAAACAAGCTTGTTTTCAGTGTTTCATCATCAGGCTAAATACAACACATTTATATGGGTTCGCTGGGAGTAGTATGTCCGTGGGGTGAGGGATGGTGATCATTAATGTTCAGTCGGTCAAACTCGTGAAATCTAGTTATGTAGGCCAGTGAATTGGGTTGTAAACATTTTCTGAAAATCGGTACCTCTATGTAACAGATCGATTCGAGCTATCGGTACAGGGCCACGGAAGGTTCAGTGTTTTGACCAGATGCTTTTGTGAGCATAACGGGGGCAAATGTAGGCGGATTGCGATGGTTTCTGCAATGGCTAGTAGACGACCTTTGACCCACTTTGATTGCGCTCCACCGACTCGATAGATAGGCTTGAACGAATCGGCCGGGTTGATCAGACGATCCGATTCCACCAAGTGAGTAACGACCGCTGATAAGCAAGCCTTTATCGATCCTCGAGCTAGCCACGCCGGATGATGCTCCCGCATGCGTTCAGATAGTCGCCTTGTTGTGCGGCTTATGTAGCTTGTCCCACAGGAACAAACGAAAGGGTAAACACAAAAAGAGGCAGCATGTACAGGCAATACATTCGCCCCCGTTATGCTCACAAAAAAGTCTGGTCAAAACACTGAACCTTCCGTGGTCCTGTATCGATAGCCCGGATCTATCAGTTCCGAAAAGAGAAAAGTGTTCACAATTAAATATGTGCAAAGTGATTAATGCAACAACCAAGCAACGAGGTATGTATCTGTACCGGTAGTAGAAAATGTCACTTTTCCAACTACCTGGTCGATTAAAAGTGCACTCCCGTATGTGTGTAGTTCGCCTACATTTACTGGTCCGTAAATAACACCCTTGCTTCTACTCCACTCACTGTACTTCTTCCACTGCTGTTTGTGTAACGTTCTGTTCACAAAGTGGTTACCAAACTCCATAAATCTCTCACATTGTATTCACTTGATCTTAGCAATCCTGCAAAAGCATTTTGAGAATACACAGGGTACACTAACGACTAGCATTGTATATACCGCTTGAAAACTGTTATCTAGCAACAATATATCATTGGCATAGCTGAGGTCAGTCATTTTTTGTCCAGGTAAGAGGCCCACAGTGACATTTTATGGGTGCTTTAGACAATCCTTCATAATCTCACTTATGACATAATTAAACGAAAATGGTACAATTGAACAGCCATGACGCACGCTGTTCTTGATAGTGGAACTTTAGGATAGTTTACTGTGAGCCCCAATCTATGCTAGAGTATGAAAATAAAGCGTGGACAACATACGCAGACATTTCTTCCGCATACCCCTACGACTCTAAGAATGTGGGTCTACCACTGAGTGAAACGCATAATTTTAATCAAGAAAAATCGGCCACTGTTGGCCCGAAGCATGTGCTTCAGATATTGCAGAGGAGTGAAAATTGGATCAACACCTCCTCAGTCACGAGGGGACCTTTCGTGTTCTCCTTCAGCGTCAGTGAGGGTGGTACCCAGATGATGTGAAGACAAAGCGATAAAGTACTGACGCGTGATCTGAATCCAGGTATGTGCTCCAGTAAGAATGACATTCCTGAATGGGACTGCGTCATCTACAATTGACAGCACGATGTCTAAAACTGGCACTGGCTAGAAATGGTTCATGCTCAGCGCACAGATGAAACAGCCCGTCGCCATTGTCCGAGTAATTCCAAACCTGCAACGTAAACCAGACTCGGCTTCATCAAGGCGTTCATGCCTCCGGTCAGAATGGCTACATCAGAACCACCTGTCGGCTTTTTCATACCTCCGATCTCCCTGATCCGATGACTGTAGTTCGTCAGATTTCTACGCGCTTTTCTGTTTCGCGTGAATGCCTCACCTGGTGTGGACATCACACGGACCTTACTAGCCGAAAAGGCCACCGAAGTGCACAAGTGGCTACATGGCGACAAGACCCGGTCCTGTCGTGACGATAATATTTAGTTCATCACCAAAACGCCCATCACACTCAAGAGTCTATTTGTTCATACGATGTGAGCGGCTAGAGGAAGATGGTCGCAAGTCTATGTGACTCACGACGTACACTGGCAAAAGGCTTGAAAAAGCAGTTGTTGATAGCCTCCCACTTCAGCACTAAGACTTAACAATAACGGGTATAAAATCTTCTCCAGCCCTTTTAGGTTCATACACCGAAATGATCATTCGTGACTAATTATCACCTTCTAGTACAATGAAACTTGGTTTACAATATAAGTTGTACCATTCTACACAGTAAAAGTTGGGTAGTATACACACTGCGCTGTTCTTTTCGGACACCTGAACGAAAGTACACTGAGGGTATGAGCACAAAACTTTACAATCTGTCTGGCTGGTGATCATCACTCAGGTATGGAATCGGACATAAAAAGATTGCGAACTGAAGTGTCACTCAGCAAAGAAATGAAACAGAAAGTCAAATGGAGTTCAAAACTGATGATGCGTAGCATATGCGCAGAAGATGATAGTAACGTCAACCAATCAATATTGCTACCCTTCTTTTCTCTTTACCTCGTAGTTTCCAACTAGTTTTGAATCAAACATTTAGTGTTAATACGACGGAGTATAGGACAACTGTCTGTCCTTCATGTCGGGTGCGGTACGTCTAACATTATGATATTTTTATTAGTAATGCTGTGTTCCACTATTTTCAGTCTTTGATTAATACCATAGATCCATTAAAATTATATTTGCCTCACTGATAACTGGCTAACTTAACAGGTATTAACACTCCTGGAATATGATCTAAATTACGCACCGAACAGTAGCCGAGGATTTGGTTAATAGAAATTCAATTTAATCGGCGCTTCTCATTCAAATAAAATTTATAGTCGGTTTTTTAAGAAGGACGCGCTCGGATTGAGATTTGCTTTCGTCAAGGCCCATCAACAGTTCATATTCCAATCTGACTTTAAACTCTAGTGTGTGTTCTCTTTGGAAAGCCAGGTTGACCGCATTACCATTCAGTTCACATTAAGCAAATACAAATTAGCAACTATAGTCAAAAATTCATCCTCTTGTCAGTAGTATACAAGTTACACAGCATTCGCAGTGAATGAAGCGTAGAAACTTTTTCTAGTATTCACCAACTAGCAGTTCTTAAACCACCAGTTCCGCTTAGTACAATTCATAATTCATTCCACCTTTCTCATTCGGTTACGATTGTTCGGTCTTTTTTTCGTATTGTGCACAGTATCCCAGCGCAGTTTGTCTAAGACCTTTTCATAAATTGAAGTTCTTGTGTGATCCTGAAAATAACTCACAAACTACAACTGAACGAACGCAGTATGACCTATCATTAGGCGGAGTATCTTACAAGTCACGAGAATGAGCATACAGATTAAACGTTCAACTCACGTAACTGATCGCAAAACGTAATTCGGATGGGAAGTACGTAAGAGTTCATGTAGATAAACCTGATCGGTGTAACTCAAAGTCTTTAATTAACCGCTACTTACTGTCTTTTTCGGTGATTGAACTAGCCACTTGTAATACTAAAGCATCCAACAAATAAAACAGATATCTGTTGGACCTGCTTTACAGCGTAACACTGTAAACATGCACTGCACCGAAAATACACGATTGGTGTGGTGACAGTGGTGACCTCTGGTGAAACCAATAATTAAAACTGACACTATAATTAGCCGGTGATCACTCAAAGCTTGCACTTGGACGTGAAGGACATTGTGTTATACAGAATTCCAATTGAAATGTTGCAGATGGTTGGGAACAGTGGTGGTGTTGTTCGTAGCTCGGGTTGATGGTTTTGGTACTGATATGTTCGCCGAGCTTGGCATTTAGGTTGCAATTTGAAATATAAATATTGTTACTTACATTTTGTCAGTAGTGTAGTTTTATGTTTTAACGGTTGTGCGCCAATGCGCAGTTTCACCATGCTCACTGCGTGTGGATGTTAAATGGCAAGACTGGGATGAAAATCCCTCTTGGTTGCTTTGTATACCGTTTCTTGAAGGACCATAGACTAGAGTTCCTCCTGTCTAAATACTGGCCATGTCCCACACTCTATTCCGGAGTAATCCCAATGGTGAGTTGATGAACACATTCTATACCAGATTATTACGGGCATAGTGAACCACAAATTTCTCTTAAATATGGGCGATATATCATAATCCCCATTCAAAAATGAAAATAAGATACCCTACATCTACCACTGCTACCACTTTTCCGATTTTAACAATATTTTAACTTTGAGTAAGTTTTGAACAAAGGGACGTCAGTGTAATAATGTGTAAGCACTGCCAATCCAGCTGCCATCGTATGACATTTGAAGACCACAATCATTAAACTGATTAACGAGTACAATCTTCTCTTACTAATAAGCGTCTCGACACTGTTAGTGTTCCGTTGGTTCGAGATCACGTGTTAACTTGTCTTCTACCTCCAGCTCGAACCCTATTGATTGTGAGGCCTCATTTATTTTACGTGTCGCCATAATCCCTATCATACTATTGACTGATTATTTTAGACAAACCGGAAAATACAACTGGATAACTGTATGCTTGAGAAAGTTGCACGCAATCCTTAGTTATTGCCTGGGGAATAATCCATCGCCGGGAATTAAAACCAACAACGTGAAATTCAGTACTATGCCATGAAGAACAGCTAATTCTCACGGAAGTGCTTTAATGAGTTTTGTTTTAATTGCCTGTTTTCAGACCAGTTTCCGAATGTTTTTACGCCTTTTTCGGTCCAAGATTTCTCAATATCACTTTTGCGCGCATCGATGCTTATTTACGATGTGTTCAAGCGAACCAACTTAGTATGCTCTCTGCAACTGACAAGACCGCGTCTTTTCACTCAGTATGATACCTACAATCTTTACTTACGATTTTTAGCCTACCCATATGTACGTTAGCTGCGTGGCCCTGTTCGTCGTTAGCACCCAGCTAACCCTTATGAGACATCTTAAATTGACACCGAGACAGGCGAGGGTGATATCGAGACGTCTTAGAATGGAGAACGCGAAGTAAAGGTTCGGATAACAGAAGCAGCATTCAACTGTGTTCATACATAATGGATGAACACATGAGTTCTTACAAATATGATACGAACGAGATTTCGAATGCTGTCTCGGAGTGAAATGGTATACATCCCCAACACTTCATAAGTAGCCCTCTTAAAGCACCGCAACTTGTGTTCGTTTGCTGTACAGACAAGTGTTTGTTAGCTATTTATCGAAGTAATGTTTATAACTGCATTTGTTGTCTAAATTTATTCTACATGTATTCTAACGAGAAAGTGATCGTCCTTTGTCAAAGTAGATACCTTTGGTTGTTCGTCATCAATTGACTTGACTATGAGCTATTTCTCGAGGTACAGACACCAATGAGACAAATATCTGGTTCAAGTGATCGAAATCCAATTTGCTCAATCTGAACATACACAAAAAAATGGATTCGGGCAACAAATGCGTTAGATGTTAATGTGTGCAAACTGAACATCTGAACTCTCCAGTTAAACACAAAAGATTGCTCCGTTTGAAGCATATAATCTCATAAACAATGTGCACTACTTATTACGGACAAAAGCTTCGTCTTACAACTAACCGATTTTCTGCCATTCCAGTCAAAATACAGTGTCCAACTTTGATTACCCTAAGAGGAAGCGATCTACGAAAGGTGCGTTCATCAATCGTTAATTCAGACACGAATACTGCACACCCATCATCTGAGAAACCAACCGTTCTGTTCACAGTGGTCAATTTGCAGAACCGGAAGTTTGGTTGACAGTTCAACTTCCGCCCGTAACGCACATGAATGCCAAGTGAAGGGAGTGTTCACGGATTGTCGTAACTCTCCAGGCCTAATTTTATGGTACAACTGCACACGCCGAATGTGTTGTGTAGTCGACATTAACTCGGAAGATCGAAGCCTTGGGTTCCAAACAAAATGTCTAGTTGTGCCAAGTTGATCGCATCCTAATTGAACGGTGCTGTGGACATAGAAACGATAGACGCTGGTATATGCTGTGGTTTTGTACTGTCTTCAGTGCCACACAGCAGCAACCAAGAAAACACACACACACATTCGACTAGTAGGATAAGACAGCATCTGAAGGGGAGGATACGACGTGAAACTATTATGTACACAGGAGTCTATGGGTTACACATAAGTGTTTCTGTGCACACCCCAGTTTACAGAATTGGTTCATTTAATTCAGTTACACGTTTCTGTAACTGAATGACAGTGATTCAGTACTGTCATTTCGGAATATATTCAGTTATTAGTGGAAGCGTCAGAACCGGTTTAGTTCTTATGCAAATAAACTAGCCGTAACTAAGACCGTGAATATACGTCGTGGTCCACACGCGAAAGATTAAATGCATTAGACCAGGGCCGTCTTATGTGTGAACTACAGATTGAAATACGAAGATGTACCTAAAATATCCCAATAATTTTGAAGATTAGCTAAAGGCTAAATACACGCTACTGAAAACCTAATCCAATGGCATATAAACTATGATGGTGTCATGTTCGTTTAAAACTCCCCAAACCTTGGACACTTGCATCAGTTAAGATGTGAGATGGGTAATATTCAGGGTAAGTTATGTCATCAGGATACTTAGTACATATATGTTATTAAATATTCCGCCTGTATTTGCACTGTTTTCAACTACCAGCAGTTTCTGAGGTAACCAGCAGGCAGAACAGCCTGTATATCACACATTAGATGAAGTATCAGAGTCGATAATAAGGTCACATGATACACTTGGTCAGTGAGGTAATAAACAAGCGTTTGTCCAGAAGATGTGTGAGTCAACAGTTTGTTCATCAAAACGGATTAATGTTAGTATAACTCAGTGAGACGATTGAATAGGACACATATTAAAGAGTAAAGAGTGGAAAATAGACTAACGTTTTTTAGAATATTTCTTACCTCTTAGGAGTTACGAGAAAAATTGTGGAAACTGCTAAAGAAAATCTTTTGATGCTTTGAGTCTTCGACCAGTCAGTACATTATTTTGAAACCTGGCATCACGAATTCTAATACGTACCATCCCGCAAATCACCTCCGAACTGTTGGAACTTTTGCCAACGTCGCTACTATTTTAATTCCCAAGATTTGACTCACCGATTTTCAGCATCCGCATTTGACATCTTCTTACATTCCCGTATTCTCAGGGGCCCAAATGAAACATACCGTTTGTCAAAAGTTTGTGGATAAACGCACATTGTTCTCCGACTAGTTTTTCAGAAAGACCCACATAGTCCTCAGTTTATTGTGAAACAGTTGGTTTCAACTCGTACTTCATTAAAACTTTGCACGGAGGAAAGTCTTACCATCATGAGATTAGTTAGACAGAAATCCTTCAGAGTGATGGCGGTACTTTCTGTCGGGGGGTTTCAGGTGTCTTTTTAACCGATACTTGTTTTATTTCAAGCCTAGCGACGTCTTCCGGAATTTCAGAATTCCCAGGCAGGGCCTTACTGTTGAATAATTAAGCATATCCAGCAGATTGAATTGATCAAGTCAAGCTTGTTGAATTAAAGTACTGAAGTCTGTGTTTTGTGGGGGGCGGAAGTAAACAGATATGGCTTTGTTGATGTGTTGTGTGCCTGTGTATTAACACTGCATATTGCACATTCAGTGTACATACCCTTACTTTATAAAATATAAATGACACCCCTGTACTATGTCTAGTGTGAACTATGCATGTTGGTTATTGATGACAGTCCTTATTCTTTCCGGAGTGCGTGCTCCTCTGCATTCGACAATTAAACGGTAGACTGGTAAGCTGAGCTGTTATTGACTGATTAACGACACTAA